>JBBUKS010000073.1:3647329-3685415 GCA_038050645.1 Hedychium gardnerianum
AAGAGAATTGGATGAGAACCAACATCTTTCACACAACTTGCACGGTTGCGAACAAAGTTTGTAAGATAATCATTGATAGTGGAAGCTGTGAAAATATTATATCCGAAGAAGTTGTTCAAAAGCTACAATTAAAGATAAATTATCATCCAAAACCCTATAAACTGTCATGGCTGAGCAAAGGAAGCGAGGTAACCGTGGATAAGCGTTGTTATTTATCTTTTTCTATTGACATCAAGTATTATAACCAGACATGGTGTGATGTTGTGTCAATGGACGCATGTCACATACTGTTGGGACGACTTTGGCAATATGATCGCAACGTCATCCACGATGGACGAAAGAACACCTACACCCTCAGCATCAAAGGGAGGAACATCGTATTGGCTCCCCGACGAGAAGGACCCCTTTCAAATTTGGTAACTAATAAGTCTATACTACTTTCTATGTCCAGATTTTTAAACGAAATGAAGTATGAAAGTGTGGTCTATGCTTTGCTTCCTTGCGAAAGCAATGCAATAGACCTAGACTCGGATCTGCCTACTGAGGTGCAACAACTCTTATCCAACTTCGTTGATTTGATGGCCAAAGACCTTCCTCCGGGACTTCCCCCTATAAGAGACATTCAGCACCATATTGACTTCATTCCGGGGTCAAACTTGCCTAACCAGCCGACATACCGTCTTAGCCCTAAGGATGCAAAAGAACTACAACGACAAGTTGTGGAGTTATTGAGACGAGGCTATATTCGCGAGAGTATGAGCTCTTGTGCCCTACTAGTGCCAAAGAAAGACGGTTCATGGCTCATGTGTATTGATAGCCAAGCTATCAACAAATCACGGTGAAGTATAGATTTTCAATTCCTCGCTTAGATGACACGTTGGATCAACTTTCCGGTAATAAGATCGATCTTAGGAGAGGATATCACCAGATTTGAATCAAGCCCGGAGATGAATGGAAGACTGCCTTCAAGACACAACATAGGTTGTACAAGTGGATGGTCATGCCTTTCGGATTGTCTAATTCACCCAGCACGTTCATGAGATTCATGCATCAAGTCTTGCGACCTTTCATGGGAAGATTCGTGGTTGTATACTTTGACGACATCCTCATTTATAGTCTGACACGGGCTTTGCACTTTGATCACCTCCGGACTATTTTTGAGAAACTAAAGGTGGAACACTTGTTCGTCAACAATAGGAAGTGTTCTTTCTTCACGACCTCAGTCTAGTTTCTTGGATTTATTGTGTCTACTAATGGTGTCGATGCAGATCCATCAAAGATAGACGCAATATTAGAGTGACCGCTTAAAATCCATTCATGACGTCCGAAGTTTCCATGGATTGACCTCTTTTTACCGCTGGTTCATTAGAGACTTTAGTACCTTGATTGCTCCTATCACCAAGTTCCTAAAAGGGCGTGAATTCACGTGGACTGAAGCAGCTACGACTAGTTTTCAGCTGGTGAAGCAAAAGATGATCGAAGCACCCGTTCTAGCACTTCCAGATTTTGACAAACTATTCGAAGTAAACTGTGACGCATCCAACATTGGCATTGGTGGTGTGCTAAGTCAATCAGGCCTCCCTATTGCCTTCTTCAACGAAAAACTATCCGGTGCCAAGAAAAATTACTCTACTTATGACCTGGAATTCTACGCTATTGTGTAGTCTTTGAAGCATTGACGTTATTATCTCATGCAGAAGGAATTTATTTTATTCACTGATCATGAGGCTTTGAAGTACATCAACGGACAACACAAGCTGAGTAGTCGACATGCTAAGTGGGTAAACTACTTGCAGGAGTTCACCTTCACGCTGAAGCATCAATCAGGGAGTCTCAATCGCATTGCGGATGCTCTCAGCCACCATTCTTCCCTACTTACTACCATGAGCATTAGGGTTGCCAGTTTTGGAGTTTTCTCGGATATGTATGCTACTGATCCTTCCTTCGGCAAGATATTTCAGGAGGTAACTGATGGTCTTCGCAACGATTTTGTTCTACACAATGGTTATCTATTTCATGGACTACGATTATGCATCCCAGACTGTTCCTTAAGGTAGCACATTATCAGCGAAGTGCATAACGAAGGGCACTTTGGTCGAGATAAGACCTTAGCCCTCATCTCTTCTGACTTCTATTGGCCCAAGCTAACCAGCGACGTAGCTCATTTCGTGGATCGTTGTTTTGTATGTCAGCAATCTAAGGGAACCCTCACCAACGCTGGTTTGTATACTCCCTTACCTATTCCCGATGTCCCTTGGTGCGAGTCAGCATGGATTTCGTATTGGGTTTGCCCAGCACCCAACGGACCGTAGATTCTATTCTAGTTGTGGTGGACCGATTCTCCAAGATGGCTCACTTTATGGCATGCCGAAAAACCATGAATGTTGTTCAGATTGTCACCCTCTTCTTCAAAGAGATTATGCGTTTACACGATATTCCTTACACCATTACTTCATATCGTGATACTAAATTTGTTAGTAAATTTTGGAAGAGTTTATGGGGAAATATGAGGACAAAGTTAAACTTCAGCAGTGCCTATCACCCTCAGACAGATGGTCAGACCGAGATAGTGAACTGGAGCCTAGAAAATCTTCAAAGATGTCTCACAAGAACCAAACCAAAGCAATGAGATCTAGTTTTACCTTAAGTAGAATTCGCATACAATAGATCAAAGAACAGAATCACTGGTTTGAGCCCTTTCGAAGTTGTTTATGGACGAAACTCATCCA
The DNA here is from genome assembly GCA_038050645.1 of Hedychium gardnerianum. Lineage (NCBI taxonomy): Eukaryota > Viridiplantae > Streptophyta > Magnoliopsida > Zingiberales > Zingiberaceae > Hedychium > Hedychium gardnerianum. The sequence continues at coordinate 3,650,059 of JBBUKS010000073.1, forward strand.
GGGTACTGGATTTAGTCCTTATTCCGCGTCCAGGACAAGCTAACCCCAAGGTTTAGGAGATGGCCGAGTATTTTCGGGTCATTCATGAGCAGGTTAAGCAGGATATTCAGGAAAGCAACACCGAGTACAAGACTAGGGCAGATCAACATCGACGTCGGGTTCTTTTTGACGTGGGTGATATGGTTTGGTTTGTACTAACTCGTGATCATTTTCCTGTTGGTGAATACAACAAGCTCAAAGATCGGAAGATTGGGCCATGTGAGTTACTACAAAAGATTAATGACAATGCCTATAGATTGTGTCTTCCTAGTCACTTAAAAACTTCTGATGTTTTTAACGTGAAACATCTAAGTCCTTGTGCTATGGAGTCAAATACACTCACCCTAAACTCGAGGTTGAGTTCTCTTCAACTTCGAGCGACTGATGCAGGAGGAGATCCAAATAAGATACGACATGACAACGAGGCCTAACCGAACCCAACATGGCTTGGTCATGTGGGCAAGCACGACATGCACTGGGGGAGCTTTGAATCCACATCTTTTGAATTTTTGTTAATTGATTATCTATTTTATTAAAGTCCGTTAGTTTTTTTCTTAATTATAGTTAGCCTTGTCCTTATCCCTAACTAACCTTTTAAACAGACTTTTTCTGTTTAAGATTAGGGGACTAAGTCTCGTTGGTTATTTTCTGTTTAGATTTTTGGACTGTTTTGAGAGCTATACAATGGCAAAAAGGTGAAACGCTCGCCCCCAACGCTCCATGTCCCTAGTTTCCCGTTTTGAGAGTTATATAAACCTATGCTTAGATGCTGTAGGGGACTATTTTTTTTTATATTAAATCAAGTTATTTTGCTTAAGCTAAGTTATGGCTACATCTTTTTTTCTTCTTCTCACTCTTGATTTTGTAATAAGGTTTTAAACCTAGTTTAGGCTACTCCTTTTGTGTTATTTCTCTTTTATTTTCTAGTCAATCCTTTTAAAATTTCACACTTTAGAATAATCTATATTTTTTTCGACGTCAATATCTCATCGAAGTTGGACTAATAGCGAAAATGTTAAACTTTAAAAGCACTAATAAAGTAAAATTAATAAAAATATATTTGTTGATATGCACTTATATTTATACAAAATAATTTTAAAAAAAAATATTATAGAATTATATCTTGAGTCAATCATAATTTTTTTATATATTATAGAAATATATATGAGTGTGACTGAAAGAATTTAAATATTTTCATAAGCATAATATTATCTACTTTAGGCTTAGCTTTTATGATTTTTTTTTTGAACTCTATCCAAAAGACCTTATACTAATGGAGATATATTTTTCTTATAAATTTATGATTTTTTTAATCTATTTTCAATGTGAAACTTTGTTTGTAACATTACCCCTCACTCAAATGAAGGACCACATGGCCCCCGCGAAAAGACTATTTGTTTGATGTCCGATCCTCGATCCATTAAGTTTTTCTGCCCTTTGGTCCAACCGACCTATTAGGTCTTGCTGTCCCTCGGTCCACTCGATCTATTAAAACTTCTTTGCCCCTCAATCTAACTAACTTACTATATCTTCCTTGCCTAATCGTAACTTGAGCTTTTTTGTCTAGCTGTCTATTAGGATTTTCTATCTGGTGTCTGATCCTCTTAATTCAAACACGAGAGTCTCTATTTTCTTTGTTCGAGGTCAATATACTACTCACATGACTCGATTAAACTATAACTTTTGTGTATAGTCGATCAATTATTAGGACCAAAAAAATTCAAATATATCTCTATAATGATATAATATTATTTACTTTAGAACTAAGTTCTCATGAAATTTATTTTTAGGCTCTATTTAAAAAAAATTATACTAATAAAAATATCTTTTTGATCATATTTTTTCTATATGTTTTTAATATAAAATTTTATTTGCCAGATCTCTAGATTATGATACAGTGTGCATTTATATAATCTCTTAAATATTTAAAATTTAATTTTTACTTGTACTGTACCATACCATATTTTTGTTCCGCGGGCCTGAAGAGATATTTTAATGGTTCTTGTTTTAAAAAAATTAAAATAGTTTTGTTTATGATACGAAATGGAGTGATAATATTATTTGGGATACAATAAAGGCACACAAAGCCTTTTTTGCTTGGCATTAATTTCTCTGATACATTTACATTTACATTTACATTTACATTTAATAAGCATAAATAATACGGCAAATACTTAGAAGATTGCTAAAAGAAAAAAAAATACACATTTAATAAGCATAAATAATACGGCAAATACTTAGAAGATTGCGAAATTACTAAAAGAAAAAAAAAATACAAAGACAAAGCTGGACTTACCGATGTGCGGCCAACCATTTAGGCCAATCGCCTGCGGAGGCTTTGTAGCGCCCGACACAAACCACTGCTTTGAGTTCCAAGCAAAAGAGACACGGCACCGAAACACGTTATTTTCCCATCAAACCGCATTCGAATTTTCGACCTACTGAAGTTCTTACTCACTGGTACACCCGTTTGCAAATGCCAATGGGAGTAAAGACTGCAGCCCTTCACCGCTGGGCCCTGCTCACGCCGCTTCCTCGGGTAATCGCTCTGTCAGTGCGTAGAGTATTCCCTTTCTTGTTCTATAAAACGAATCAAAGACCGCACCACCACATTCTTGCCTCCTCTCCCGCTTTCGGGTAGTTTTCTTCGCCCTTCTCTCCGCCTCCTTTGAATCTGGATCTCGAAGAGCCGCAGATCGCGGAGAGAAATCGTTCTGCCTTGCAGTCGCCGGTTTCTGAAGGCGATCGGAGTTGGATCTTGCTTCCGATTCGTCTCGGGAGGGTCAGATCTGGTATCCTAAACTCGATTTAGGGAGGAATGCGATTGAAGCTAAGCTAGGTGAGTCCAGATCTGGAAACTTCGTCGATGTATTTTTTTTCTTCCTACAGCTGGCTTCTACGTTTGGTTTGGGTAGTTAATATCGCTGTGGATTGTTCGAGATTTGGTCAGGATAACAGTGGCGGAGATGAGCTTATTTGTTGTTAATTTGTTTTGTTATTGCACTTTTTTCTTGCGTTGATAGAATGTCGGGAGGGAATTTAGATTAAATCCGAAACTACATGATGTTTGTTTTGGCTTGGACGTTACAAGGCGTCTGCTGCTGGTTAATGGAGTAACAAGATCCGTCTAAGAATTTTGTTGATTCTTTGTATTCGTTTAGAGTTTACATATGGCAATTGGTATATTTGTTTGATCCAGCAGTTGTTTCTTCTCTCTCTCCCTCTCTCTCTTTTTAGTTTTATTCCCAAATTTTCACCTTCCAATCGTAGCTTCTCATTTTTTTCTTTTGCAGAATTGCTACTGTTGTTATCTCGACCACCTTGAGGAACGATTGGCTGTGTAGTTCACAATTGTTGCTTCCATAATATCTACTTTGCAATGTTAAAGAACGGGATGATCGAATGCAACAACTGCGGCTCCAAATTGGTTGCACCGAGTCCTAGATCTGTATCAAGAGCATATCATAAGCACAGGAGCCAAGTGTCGTCCAAACACAGAGCTCTCAACTTCCTTCTTGTTGTTGGTGATTGCATCTTAGTTGGCCTTCAGGTAGCTTACATTGATTTCTATACATTAACTTCAGAGTCATTTGAGTATTCTTTTGGACCAATATTATACTGACTTGTTCTAAGTTATGTTTTTCATTTAAAGATTCTATTGAAACTTTACTTATGTACCTTTTCTTTCCCAATTGACATAACACTAAGTGTATGAATTTGAATCACATTTAGTCGCCAATGCATGTTGGTTACATTGGGTGTTAAAACTATGGCTCCTTGTTTCATTTTCTCTTTGTCTCACACATGATACTTGTAAAAACTCAGCTTTTTATTTTACCTGATTTTGTTATTTCTTTTGCAGCCTATATTAGTTTATATGTCCAAGGTGAACGGGAAGTTCAACTTTAGTCCAATCAGTGTGAACTTTTTGACAGAAGTTGCCAAAGTTCTCTTTGCAATCACCATGTTAATTATCCAGGTTTATTATTCAACATTTTCTATATTAGAATTTAATTTATTTAGGTAGAATGTATTTTACGATTTACTCCAAGTAATCTCTTTCCAATTCAAAATTAGCCTATAACAGCTGGATACTCTACATTGTTTAATAATGTAACCGATAGTGAAGGCTTTTATTCAGCTAATTAGCTTTTTTGTAAATACAATTTCTTAATCTTATAGCCCGCCTAATTTTGCCTTGTTATAGGAGTTTGGAGTCTCAATAATAGTCTAAATGCTACTCAGAACTAAGGTTTCAAAACATATGTGCTGATGGTATGCAGTCAACAATTGCTTAGTGCATATGTGGTATGTAAGTGCAAATTCTAGGGCATGTGTTTTATTAAAAATATTTAACAAAAAATTATATGGACAAAGTAACTAAAATATATTCAGTAAATATCTTAATTAACACATCCAATTCATTCTTCCACATAGAAAAATATATGTATGCCACTCATACAAGATAAAATACTTGAAATATAGTAATCATATTATTCAACAGTGTAGAATAGGTTAGATGATATATAACATGTATATTATTAGTACCTAAAGTATTTTCACATGCATTTTTAGGCTATTCATCATATAACTTGCATTTTTAGTATATAAATACTAAACTTTATGTACCATTTTTAGGTCAGATAGTTGTTATAGCTATGCACTAATATTCATAATCTCATAAATGGAGGAGGGTAGTAGTAAATAGTACATCACATATGTGAACATCATCAAGAATGCCTGGTAAACTAGCTATGCTAATTTACTATATAAGAAGTTCAGTTAGATCTTTTACTAAAAGAAGTGAGAAGCCTCGTTTTTAACTCTTTAAATAGTATAATTCATCATTTGGTATGTCACTTGGCTTGGATAAAAGGACTGCTTATGCTCCAAATTCCTTTTGTGTTTAATTTGATTATAAAATCAACCAATTTTGATGTCATCATTTTTATGCTCGTAACTTTAAATCAAGGACTAACTACCAGAAAAATACAAAACCACTACTCATAAGGTACTTCATTAATTTATGTGTATTGTGAAAGAATAAGAAAGAAATTCCTAATACATGTGATCCGGGAGACTCACGTGAGGTAGAGTTTATTGGAGATGATATAATTGGTGTATTTATTCAAGATGTCAAATTGCAAGTCTTTGGCTACATATATGGTAGTACAGAATTGCACACCTGGTGCAAGTTTTCATTATGGTTCTTGAGGAGGAAGCTTAGGCTTTAGAACATAAGAAAAGTCTACCAAATTTTTGCTTAATTCAGTGAAAAACAAAGGAGGCTGGTAGTATTTTATATAACTAGTCCTTTATGTATGTTTACACTTTCTGCCTCTTTCTTTTCTTCTACATTATATTTAAGATTCTTCTTACTACCCGGAATGATCTTTTAGATTCCATTATCTGATTCTTGAACTTGAACTACCATCCTTTGCTTGCCATACTGTTTGTTTTACTGAGCTAAGTTTTAATTTTCCCTAATCATAGTTGATAAATAATTGATCTAACCTGCAGCAGGAGTTTTTCTCTACTTCATTGTCATAGTTTATGTGGTAAGAGGGTGTGTCATACCTTTATATCTGTACTGTTGACAGGCTAGAAAGCAGAAGGTTGGAGAGAAACCCCTTTTATCAATTTCCACGTTTGTACAGGTATGGCATCTCATTATGCATTCAAAATATATTATGGTCATTGAGCTTGTTCACTGATGAAATTGCTTATTTTTTGAACATTTTTTCCTGGTTTCTTATTTTGTATGTCTTGATTAGCTCTTAATTATATTATTATGTAGGATAATATTTCATCTTTATTTGGTTTTCATGTGTTCCTTTTAGTGGCAGCTGAAATGATCCTTTTGTTACCTTTGGCTAAATGATGCCAACTGACTAGCTTAACTGGCTTATAATATAAATTCTGTAGGAACTCCAAATCATAACCTTGCTTCTTAAATATTCAAAGTCTTCTGGTAGTCCAATTTGTAGCTTTTCCATAACAATTTCCCAGTGTATGGGAATGGGGTGCACTATTAAATGTTTGCTTGAAATACAAACACTACCAAAGATTTTGCTTAACCTAGTACAAAACTACATTTGGGAGAGTATGGCAATTATTTTATCACAAATGTCCATATCTACAGTCCTGATTAAAACTCTTCAAAGATAATGGATAAAAGAAAAGTTTCACGTGGGTCTATCTCGGAGGATTTTTTAGGTTACAGAAGATATATTGTCTCCATAAATGTTTCTTTCTAGTTTACACAGCCTGATTTTGAGAGCATATGTTATCAAGGCCTTTCATGTAGCACATTGCCTTCAGTTCTCATATCCTGTCACTTTCTGTTGCTCACCTTCCTTTACTCTAGCTCCTCTGAAGCATTTGAAACTTTTTTTTTTTGAAATCCATAGGAGCGAACTAAATATGTTCACACATTGGATTCTCGTATTTAAACTGAATATAGTTTACATACTGTGCTACTCCAGAGTTGTTACAACATCAACCAATTAGTTAGATCAAAATAAAGCATAGTTGCTAGTGACCTGGCCCTAGCATGTGTAAGGGCAGTAACTTTTCCTCAGACCCTGCTTTGCAGCTCCATAACCACATGTATTCTTCCCTGGCCTGAAGAGTCCCATCCTCTGAAGCACTTTTAACTAATTCACATGTTGATACAACATAAGATGGATTTCCCCAAAGTTGTGTTATCTTCTGCCTTCTAAGCTATGTTGTACAATACACACTGGCTTTTGAATAAGTGATTCTGGTAAAGTTTTCTTTCTGAGAATCATCTGTTGTGTTACCTTCTGTCCAAGCATTGTTGACAATGCTTTTGCTTAAAGAATACAGGCATAAATGGTGGGTGAACATAGAATCATGGTTCTCTTGATTTGTTCCTTATTAAGTTGGTATTGTGTCAGTGAAATTTGGAGGGTATGGAGGCATACTTTGTGAAAGGTTGATATGACTTCTGCATGGTGTTTTTTGAACGAGTTTAGGCTTGATTATAATTGAGTGATAGCTGAGCTATCAATAAATGCAATATGGAGTTCTAATTCTTTTAATTTTGAAAGAAGTACAATAGGTTCTCTGATAACACTATTGTCGATTTGTCTTCTCTGTACTTCGATGCTGTGACTGTCATTATCTTTCTTTTCCCTCTTAGTTCTCAGTGCTATTGTAGTTATGTTCACAAATAAGATTATTATCAAATTCTGTACTCTAAAAACCTCATATTCATGCTATAATCTGATTGATTGTCTCTTCATTTTCAGGCAGCTCGGAATAATGTCCTTTTGGCTGTACCTGCTCTTCTGTATGCAATTAACAACTACTTAAAATTTATCATGCAGGTATATTTGTATCTGTATCTGTCATGATAAAGCTGTTATCTACATTTGCCAATGTTTGATTTACTTATTTGGATACCTCTGGTGGTGGTTAATATTTTTGCCATTCTCATTAATTTCTCTTCTTTTTGCAGTTATACTTCAATCCTGCAACTGTGAAAATGATGAGTAACCTGAAGGTACTTTTTTTATGAAGATTAGGCTGAATATAGTTTTTTTTTCTCAATAATTTATTTCAACATAATGTCTTTAAAATGGAAAATAATCAAAATATTGGCATTTTATAATCTAACTTTGTAATGGATAAAATAGCCTATTGAAAAATTGCACTTAGGTAGAAGATACTGGCAATTGTTCATGCAATTGTTTTTGAGCTTGCAGTTCTTTAACTATCTCTATTGCATTTTCAATCTGATATACAGATTTTGCTTGATGAAACACGCTGGAGTATGCCATCTTAGCAACACTAATAACCTTGTTTTTGTTTTTGCTGCAAATTGAGCCAATTAGTGTGAATTTGCCTTTGAAAGACTCCTGCTTATGATCAACTAGTGTTGAGTTATTATGGAGGTAATGGGCTAGATAACAAGAAAGCATGTTTCACTGTTTTTATATTAGTTTAAGAGAGTTGTTGATGACATGTAAACCTAGAATTAAATCTCAAATTAGAGTTTTTTTTTTTGTGTGTTTTTCACTGTTTTATCCTCTCTTTTATTTACTTGATGGCTTGTTCGTACAAATCATAAGATGATGGCAAACGCAGTCTGCAAGGCATATCATGGATATTTATCTTCTTTATGCAAACTCTTGTAGGTCTTGGTGATTGCTGTCCTACTAAAGAGCATAATGCAAAGACGTTTTTCCATAATTCAGGTATGTTGAACTGAAAATAAGTTTGTATCATGTGCATTTGCTTATGGAAGAGTTATGTGCTTATCTAGTCATGAATACTTGTGCCTCAGATGAAATTACTGGACTATTATCTACACAGTCAATTTACTTTTGAAATTTCATGGTATGGGCTGTAATGTTTTCATATTGACCTTTGACCCCCTTCTTTTTTGTTGATCACAGTGGGAAGCTCTTGCACTTTTGTTGATTGGGATAAGTGTAAATCAGCTTAGGTCATTCCCTGAGGGATCCACAGCTTTGGCGCTTCCAGTTACAATGATTGCTTATGTCTATACCTTAGTTTTTGTAAGATTTATCATCCTTGTTTTCATATTTTTTTGTTTTTGTTCCTCTTTTGCATTGAAATTTCTTTTCCTACCCTTGATTAACCCAATACTCAAATTGCAGATTTGCCTTTTCTTCCTAATACATAAATTATATGTTTGTTGAACTATTTTCATCAAGTCAGTGAGCTATAACTTCTGTTACCTATTTGTTTGCCTTTAAGGCTCAGACTCGGTCATATAATCAATTAGATGGATCTAACATCATCAGATCACTGCAATGCTTTTCTTAAATTAACATCTTTAAACCACAATGTAAGCTTGTTTCAATCCAAGTAAATTATTAATTCATTTGTCTGTGGAAAAATTGCAGTTTTGGGTACTTTTGAGTACATGACATTCTTTTGTTCACATTTAAATGTGCATTAAATTTTAGTTTAGGTTTATCATATAATTCTTTTGTACATTAGGCTATCAAGTATTACATGATCACATGAACATCCTTGCATTTTTTTCCTCTTGGTTGCTCATCTAATAGTTGAAGTTCTTTTACGAGAACTTAATGAAATATTAAAAAGTTGCAAGATAAAGTGAATCCTAGTATAAAGATTACTACTTTCAGTATAGATGTTTTGATTTAATCTTATAAGCTCACATAGCACCATGTAATTCCAGGTTACTGTTCCCTCATTGGCTTCCGTGTACAATGAATATGCTTTGAAGAGTCAGTTTGATACAAGTATCTATCTACAGGTGACTCTTTATAATGAATGTAGCTGACATTTTCAGTCAATGAATAACTTACACATTACTTTTGTTGTTTGTTTTTTCCCTTCGAATATACTTGGGAAATATGCCAGCCCATATACTGATGACAGTTTACCACCCACTTTTTGTTTTCAGAATTTGTTTTTGTATGGCTATGGTGCAATATTCAACTTTTTGGGCATTATAGGAACTGCCATCTTTAAAGGTCTGTATCCTTTCTCTCGACTTCAAATAATATACCAAATACCTGTATAGCTGTTGTGCTTTTCATGACTATCTGTTTTACTTTGTTGTGCTAATGACATTCTATTTTTGTATGATTATTTTTAGCAAATTTAGACTCAAACAAGATAATAAAACACTAAGCAAACACAAATTTTATAGACAATGATATGAAAGTGATGCTATGCAACATGAGTATCATGATATGGCACTAGTTGACGTGATTATAAATAATTTATTTTAAAGAAACTTTGAGTGATATAATGTCATAAATTAACATATTAGGAAACTTTACTAATTCAATATCATATATTTTTTATAGGAACTTTAAACTTTTTGTTATTTTTTTTGTATCATCATATCATTGGATATTGATACTAAACGATGACACAAAATGATATGACAAAACCACGTCAAGAAACAAATGCTTATCCCTATGCAGGGTTCATGAATACATGTTACAGATAGAAAGAGAGCCTATTTAGTCATTGGTCAAATCTTGGTATTCTTGTAACCTTGTTTCGTTTGTACTTGATTTTGATTTAATTTGGAAAGAGATCACAATAGTTTATGTTCTTTGAGTTGTATCCTTCTGTTTTTGTATTGTTTCACATTTCAAAATCATCTACAGGGCCTAGTAGCTTCAATATCCTTGAAGGGCACTCAAGAGCGACAATGTTTTTGATATGCAACAATGCAGCTCAGGGCATATTGTCATCATTCTTTTTTAAGTATGCTGGTAATTCATCATAACTCTGTTATTTTTTTACTTTTGATGGTTATCAAGACTAATGAATCTTAGGGATATTTTTCTTCCTTTTACTCTGTCTGACTGCTCTAATGGTTCTGGCAGACACCATCTTGAAGAAGTATTCATCTACTGTTGCTACAATTTTTACTGGGATTGCATCTGCTGCTTTATTCGGCCATACATTGACCATGAATTTTATCTTGGGGATTTCAATAGTCTTTATTTCAATGCATCAGGTATTTGACGAATTAGATTCTTAAAACCATTATAGTCGTTTAGTTACATGATAGCCTTGCCCTCTATCTATCAGTTCTTTTCTCCCATGGCCAAAGTCAAAGATGAGGTACCAGTTGGATCATTAGAGATGGTAGAACCTCAACGTGCCAGGTTATCCCATAAATTAATGTTGTTATTATTTGTGTAGTTCCAGATGTGGCTTCTGATCTATAGTTGCTTTTGTGTGAAAAAAAAATAAATCAAAGATATTAAATATTATCTTATATAATCATTTTAAAGGGTTTCATCACTTAAATTTAGTTGTACGGGTTGTCTCTCTTTCCAGGTTGAAAGATGATTCTTTTGCGAACATGGCTGCTGGTGCTGCTGAAGATGTAAGATGCTGTGAAGCACATTTCTTGCATTAGGTTGAGCTATTATATTCTTACACAAAAACTATTTCTTTTCAGGCTGCTCATCACGGTGGACACGATGAGAGACAACCACTTTTGCCCATATAATGTTTCTTTGAGGCACTACTCAAATCCTTGATTATTATTTGATGCATTATCTGATAACTAAAGTTGCATTTCAATCTGTAGCTTTCATTTTTACTCAAAAGATATTTATGTTTAATTATTCTGCCTTGGTGTAGTGTTACTAGTCGAAACTCTTAACCTTATCAAATTTAATTGTTTTTGTATCTAGGCTGAAGAATAATAACCTAACATAGATTTTATCAGACCTCGTTCTTGCATTCTCTTAACAATCATTTATGAAAGTCAATTCCCTGAATACATATCGTGTCATTTTAGATTTGACAATATTGATCAATGAAATTTGCATTCTGTTTTATTTTCTGCCAAATTTATTGAGATTTTATCCTCTTCATAGGTAGATTCACTTGTTCATTGACAAGTGGGTTGTTCTAGCCTGGAAAAGTATAGAAAAACATTGGTCTCATTGAGTAGAATTGTCTGATAGATGATATAAATAATGCTAACTCGGTAATATTCTTCCACCATATATTAGGCAATCTTAGTTCCTTAGCCCTGTTTCTTATATTACGTTTTCCAAAAGTTTGCTGATAATTTTATATTTTCCAATCTTGGTCAAATTCCTTGCGAAGCTTAGATGAATACCTGTCCAATCCTTTCACCTAAATTTACATTAATATTGGTCAAATTCTTAAGTCAAAACTATAGTGACAGCAAATTTACGTTGCATACTATTTTTTGCGACAGGTATATTTGAGTTCTTGTTTATTAACTTTAGACCCAGAGGAGCCGCCAACAGGGAAAATAACTATCCAAAAGTGGGAAAAAAGAATTCTTGATCTGCGACGGTCATATTTTCTCTGCGATCAATGTTTTGTTTGAGAAAAAGAGGAAAGTAGCAGCCATTACTTGAAACTGCAAAGGATGGTATTAAAGAAATTGTACAGGTGGATCCAAACATCAATTAATGGTGTAATTTTCAATAACTAGACTTCCCTAGAAATTATTTTCCATAAACCTCACAGGTCTGTCATTATTCTGTATTACATTCCCTCTCTAGGCATTTTGATATTTGGTTCCTTATTTCTCTATTTGTTCAATAAAATAATGATTCATGTGAAATTGATACCCCTGCTTGTTGCTCTTTCTCTTGGGGTGTTTTGAGGATCAGTAAAAATTATATTGGGCATAATCGTTTATTGTGCCAATGTAGCAAATAATGCTTATCGATTTGTTCTGCTACCAAGAATACTGTCAGTTCATTCTTTTCTGCATTAAAATGTTCATTCATTTTCCTCACAAGATTGGGAGCTTGTGAATTGTGTTTTTATTTGGCGCATGTTGCAATAAGAACCTCGGTTTCTATTGTTTGACACTGACAGAATGAGTACTGGATCTGACGGATCGCGTAGATGTTAGAAATTTTCCCAAGTCTTTAAATTGGTTCACACGTACACAAGTGCCGAAATTTGGGCTTCTCCCCTACTCATTTATACATATAGCCTATCGTTTCTAAAGTTTATTTCAGGTGCAAGACAAATGATCTTATTAAAGAAGTCGATGATACAATGGCCTTTATTGTCAACTTGATCCAGTATAGTTACGATCTTTTCTTCGTTATAGAAGGAAGTTGTTTCTTGGTTGTTTACTTTGAACGTGATTGGTGGTCATATTAGAAAGTCTCCATGTATCAATGTCTGTTAGTTAAATAGATACTACGGACTTATACTAGAAAGTCTTGAGCATCGTTTAGTTCTTTTTCCTTGCGATTCCATATGCCTGAATAGGTTTTCTACGAAAGAATTCTTCACCACCACAAGAAAATGAACATATTATAGATATTCTTACTTTTAGCTGTTTTGGGCAGACATTGCTAGGGCGTGGCATGATGGAGTCTCTTGGTAGCGCAGCACACGCTATGCATGAACCGGACTTTCTGCTACATGTGGTCAGTGTGCAGAGACACCCATCGTGCGACGCACGACCTGCCACATGCGCGAACACCGTCGGTGGAGTTCTCGATCTAGACAGCATCTGCACGACAGCCGACTTACAATGCCTGCACATGGACTCAGTTCCAGTATTTGTCTACATGGTCTGCGGCTTGCGACACCTGTGGATTCAGTCCTGTCCCGTGACACGCTGTGAGCACACGTAGATGTCGCTCGTGCAGCACGTGTGGAGTCCGCATCCTATTAGAGCAAAAAAGTATTATGCTCACCTGAGGCTCCTCCACTACCGAACTCACACTATACGAAAGACAGATAAATTATATAGGGTCTTCGACCGATCAAGTGACCTTCTAAATGATGAGGAGGTCATCTGCACGGAACAATTTTATTATTATCGTCGTAATTCAAATTTGAGATGAAGCAATATCTCACTCGAATACCAACTTGATTACTCGTGAGATCGTAGAGTCTACATCCTATTAGAGTAAAATATAAAATCATCATTTTAACAACTCCAAAATAACCTTACACTCTTTAAAAAAAGATAAATTACAAAAAAATATTTATCCTAACATAATAATTTGTCAGATGAAAAAAAATCAAGTACAAAGTACAAAATCTCTCTAATGATTACATAGGAAAAGTACAAAAAGATGATAATCTCTATCTCGCATTCTATGGGTGAAAATCTTACCCCTAAATGATATATAAAAAAGTAAATATATATTTAAAAAATCTCAACTGACTAATTTAGATCGACAAGATCTCATCAATAAATTTAATAAACATATAATAGATACAGAGACAACTTTCGCAATTGAAAAGTAAGTTCACACAATTTAAACCTTGGGAGGTTTTCATAATCCTATGAATATAAATGGCGACTTATTTATATAAAAAGAAATCTCCAAAAATTATATAAAAAATTATTTTCAATATCGTCAAAAATCAACTTTAAGTGGATGACAACAATCAAGTTTTGGTTGACTAGACCAAAATTTGCTCAACTAGTCAATCAGATTTGCCAATTAATCAAGGCCATAAGTAATCAAGTTTTGGCTTCCTACGTGCAGTTCGTACATTGGCATGCATCTTCTAATATAGATTTATTCAAATGATCAATATTTTTAATCTAATTTTCACTAGAAAAAAAATAAACTTTATCTCCTCTAATAAAGATTTATATGTCGAGCTTTCTTTTTTCTCCACCCAAAATTATAATGAGAAAATGATCACAGTATCATTAACTTACTCACCTGGAAAGGTCAGATTGCCATCTCTCTTTACGTAGTGTGGTAGTTTATCAGTACACTTCTAATTGACACAAACCAATTAGACATTATAGCGTTGATGAGGAAATTAAAACTATGCTGATAAAAAAATAAAAGGAAATAAAACAACCAGCTAAATGTAAGTATTCCAACAAACTTTAAGCTCATTTGTACCATACGATAACAGTTAACTTGGTATAAGTCAAGGCTAACAGGAACAACGAAAATTTGGCAATTTGAAATGCTAGAACACCCAAAGTCATAGAAATGGATAAAGTGGTAATAAGAGAAGTTCGAAAGTGGTGGAACGAACAAAAAGAACTGATTACAGGTCTATCACGCGGGAAAGCTTCTGGATACGATTCAATAGGAAATCCCCTTGCTTGATAGTTGCCTGGTAGAGTGCATTTTTAGCATCAGGTCTGTTGGTTTCCAGAACACCAGCAACCTTGTCGATCTTGCAATGCAGTTTCCCAGCAGCTATGAAGCGTGATAATTCCCTAAATAAATGGGGACAAACAAAATGCATCATGCTCGGTGGAATTTAAACTGGTGTGTTTCATAGAGAACAATCAGCAAAAGGCATCATAATTAATAAATATCTTCATGAACTTTCATCAAATAATATTGTCGAGGTATACACAGGTTCCTTCTTGATTAAACAAAAAGCATTATCCTATAAGGAACATTTCAATTTGCCCTTGAAAGGTTATCCAATATCAACTGGAGGTTTGCGATCACTAATCACTGCCCTTATTCATAGTCTTCATCAGATGTAGATAAAAATGTCTCATGCACAAACAACAAAGTACATGTAGCGACACATATTTGACTGATAATATTTGTTGCAAACAAGGGCCTAAATGTAAATACCATTAATACAACCTACCTGTAATGTGCATATTGATTAATAATATAAACAGATCGAGTGAGGACCACCTAAAGTAATTAATCTAATTTTCCCCTTGACAGTGGTAGTAAAAACAAGATAAAATTTATTTAAATATAGATGATGATATAGTAGGGGATATAGCTCAATGGCGTAAAATGATCCATATAGCCGACCCCACATAGTGGGATAAGGCTCGATTGTTGGTTGTTGTACAGTGGTAGTAAACCCCAGGTATCTCATCAAATCTCTCCCCTTTTATAATTGCACCGATCCTCTTCCTTGCCGGAGTTGAGCCCCCTTTGCCCATGCCAAGTCCATCGACCACTCTCCATCACAGAGCCCTTATCCGGAGTTGAGCTCCCTTTGCCCATGCCAAGTCTATCTTCCTCATCTAACCTCAGCAGACACATCACCACTGCCTGAATGTCTCAAACTTGCTCCACGGACATCAAACTGTATACATCTTTGTCCAGGAATCAATGCCATCATCTCAAGATGCAAGACACACTTCAGAAGCGCTGCCCAATGATCATGAGAGCTCTATATGGACGTCTCTGGCTAGCAAGACAACTCTGCCTCTGCAGATTGGAGCCTCCATTCCAACAAGTAGCCAACAACAGGGCTTCAGTGTTATTCTCTTCTAGTGATGCAAGACCCAGTTTGCATCCTGCCAATGATGACCAAATTGCAACCACTTTTCACTAGCAAACCGACCAAGAGAGCAGATCATGCTGGATCCTCAAAGCTTGCTCCTTAAGGTGCAGATTCTGCTGAAGAAAATGTGAGGAGAAACTTGACCCTCTGCTTGCAAAGGCTGTTTAATGGCACACCCCTATGCAAATAAGGAGCAGAAATTGCACGAATAACTTGTTCCCAAAAACATAAAAAAGGTTATTTTGTTGGTACTAACTTGTTTGGTAAATCCTCCAAAACTCTACTCAATTTAAAATGTCTAATTCATCTACTACCTCCTCGATGCCTCGGATTATGGTTTTTTTAGCCCTTTTGGCTCAATGATTACCATGGAGAAGTTGAATTGGAAGAACTGCACTTCATAGGTTGCAGCAGTTGCAACAGTTAGTTTGGTTTATGGATCAAGAACAACTATAACACCTCACTACTCAAGCAACTGAGATTTTTGGGTCAAACAGAGCTGCATAGGAGTGAATTAATGGCTCAGGTTTATGCACTACTCTGAAAATTCATTGATCCTAACCTGTTAAGCATCTCCCAACGACTCTCTTTCTTTGAGACTTAGAAATAGGCTATGGACTTATTTATGAATGCCATCTCTATATTCTACAATGAGATTTTGGTCCTACAGTGGACCAATCTGCTCTAGCAGTTTAATCATTGTCTAGAGGTCATTTGGCAATTGTGGACACGACAGCCAACTCTAATTTCTTCCTCCGGGATCCTGTTTTTGATTTGAACTTCCCCTTCATTTTTGCAAAGGCACTAGAAAGTGTCCAATTTCGCATTTATTTTATAGGTATATATCATATGCTTCATTGTCACTTGAAAATTCTACTTTTCTGTCGCTTTAGCTTCCCTCGAGTTCATAAACATGTCTTAGCGGCCAATTGCATTTCAGTTGGTGTCAATCAATTATCAATGAGATAGATGCTCTGCCCCATACTGGTATTCAGAAACTTATTCCTTTCCGTCAAGGGAAGCTCACAATGGGATGTAAGTGGGGTTTTAAATGCACTTCTGATGGTATTATGGCCCTTCAAATCTCAATTAGCACCGAGCTATCGATCAGATAGAGGCACAACTGTAATGGTACTTGGGAGCTTGTTTTTATTCTCTAGGGAAGTTTACAATGAGTTTTAAATGCTCTTGATGTATTGTAGATCAACAGTTAAATGCTTCTCTGATGGTTAAAGGATATAGTCAGAATTATGGTGCAGATTATCTTGACACATTTTCTCCAATAGCCAAGAAATCTTCAGGTTGCATCTTTCTAACCTTAGCAATTGTCGGTCCTTCATTAGCTTAACATACGATCATATTCCTTCATGGCGATGATGCTAATATGGAGCAATCTTTAAAGCTTTTTACTCAGGGGAGACTGACTGAGTGTACAAGGTAAAATCATTGTATGAATTAAAGCAATCTACTAGTGCTTAATTCAAAAAAATTAACTCTTCTCTGTCTTGATATGGCTTGACCAGAATCACAAGAAAACACTAAGGGTGTGTTTGGTTCAAGATTATCATGTACAACCTTGGTTATGTAATTACCATGTAATCACATAACTAGGTTATGGGGAATAAAACATAACCTAATCTTGTTTGGTTCAATTTTAGGTAATGTAATAAAAACTTGTTTGTTTGGAGGTTTTAGTATATAACTTAGTACAGGGAATCGTATCAATCGCCGAATTGACTAATAAAACAAAATAAAATAAAATATATATAAAAATAATAATATTATTAATGTGATATATACAAATAAATAAATTCGAATAATATTTTAGAAATTTTTATTATTTTAGATTTTTTTGGGGATAATTTTGTTGGGTTTTAGATTAGATTTATTTAGTTTATCTCAACTATAACTAGGAGTTGTTCAATTAATCAAAGTTTTAATTAAAAACCTAAGTTTAAAAAAAACCTAATTTAAAAAAAGACAACGACCTTCATCACACATGCCATCGCTCGAATTCCACCTGCCGAGCCTTTCGGCGAGCTGCTTGCCACCTTTGGCCCCTGGCGAGGAGGCGTTAGGCTGGTGGCGGCGTGCGTGAGAGCCTTCGGCTGGAACGACAGCGACGCCGAGCTACCATTGCCAGACGTCCTGTTCACGGCGAGCTTTCCGCATAGTGAGCCGCCTGCCACCTCCAGCCCCCGGCGAATCTTCCGCACGAAGGAACGACAACCACCCGACGCGGCTGGATTCTCGATAACTCCAGAATCAAGAAAAACCTCAAAAATCAAAGGTAATCACATTCCGGGTTGAATTCCCAGATTGCTGATGTTTGCTGATGGTGTCGAGCATGCAAGATTACTCGGGAATCCTTCGTTACCTAAACCAAAAGGTTATCGATGATAACCTTGGATGGATAACCAAGGTTATCAATGATAACCCCCAACCAAACACCCCTTCCGTTTGGTTCAAGTTATCATGCATAACCTTAGTTATGTGATACCAAGTAATCGCATAACCAAGGTCATGGGGAATAAAACATAACCTAATGTTGTTTGGTTCAACTTTAAGTTTGGAGGTTTTAGTGTATAACCTAATTTAACATTTTACGATATTACCCTTGATTCAATCTAGGCACTTTTTCTTAATCAAAGGGTTCAAAATCAACTGGGCAAAATGAAGGGTTGGATGAACAAAAGGAAGAAAGGGAACTCCAATTCAATCTGGATCCTCAACCCAGTACCCACCGTGTTGCCGTCATCCTTCCTCACCTCCACCACAAGCACAAATTCCGCCAGCGCAATGAATTGTGCGGCGATCAGCCTCCCCGTCTTCCCCTTGTCCTCTCCCTCCATCCACGCCCCGCCGGCGCCACTCTTCATCTTCCGCAACTTCCTCGACGTGCTCGCCGCTGCACTCTCCCGCTTCGACACAACGCTGCTCGTCGACTCCTTCATCGTGAACCTCATCCCTTCTTTCCTCGCCCCTTTCGAACAGAGGACAAAGGTTGAAGCCCTCCAAGAACGCTATCAAGTGGAAAGCGTTCGACTTATCTGGCTCCTTTGCCAGATGCGCCGCAATCTGTTCTTCCTTGTTTTGTTCTGGTTTTTGCGAGACGGATTTGTTGAACCACGAAGACTCCATGAGCTTCGTGAGGGTGATTTTGGTGTTGGGATTTGGGTCGAGCAACTTGACGATGATGCGATGGGCACCAGGAGAAATCCAAGGCGGGCACTAGAAATCCCCGTGGCGATCATTTTGTACATCGGCATGATGTTGTTGTCTTGGAACGACAAGAATTTGACGAGGAGGATGAAGAGAATGGCACTGCAAGCCCACGTGTCGATCTTGGCCCTGTCATAGCCCCTTTAGAATAGCACCTCCGAGGCGATCGTACGCAAGCATGCCACACGGAGGGTAATTTTGGGGAAAAAATTTATTAACCCCGGAATCGTGGAAAATCTTACACTTCCGAGGTATTCCGATTCTGGATTATATCCCCCATTTGCTGACATGGCGGACATACTCCATTATCGGGAATCGCTCATTACCTAAACCAAATAAGGTTTTGTTGATAACATAGATAACCAAGGTTATCAATAATAACTTAAACCAAACGCACCCTAAGTATTTACCTCATTTCTCAATCAGGAAGACATCCTTCTTATTGTCTTCAATATTATCATGATTGGTAATGATTCCATTTAGATCACACAACAGAGAAGCCCCTCTATCAGCATTCTTAGACTAAAGAGTTGGGTGGCCTCAAGTGCTTCCATAGTATAGAGGTTGCTTGTTCAAACAAAGAAATTCCTCTCTTAACAGAAGAATGTATTTCATACTGAAGAAGTTGGTACTGTGGACCAAACTAAAAGGCACTCTTATGCATCCTAATGTCATATTCATACCAAGTCAAAAGGACTCACTAATTGATCTTCAAAAGCCTGATAGAGCACTAAACTATTTTACAGTAATAGTTAAAAAAAAACTTACTCTCTCATTTACAGTCCATAGGATAGGATCAGTAAGACCCTAAAGATTTCCTTTCATGATCATTAGGAAGCAACTCTAAAAATTCTATGGCACCTCAAAAATGCTCTAAAAAGAGTCATCTTGTTTCAGAATCAAGATCATCTTTAGATTGAAGGGTATAGTAATGTAAATGGAGCATGAAAGGCAATCCAAATCAAGCTACTGCTTTCTTCTATAAGGTAACTTGATTTCCTGGAAATACAATACGCAGACTGTTGTAGCCAGATCAATTGCAAGGCAGATATGGAGTCATAGAGCTAATAGCATATGAGCTTATCTGGATTAAACAATTGATCGACTGAGTTAGGACACATTCCTGTAAAGCTGACTACTATGCCAATGAGGCTTTCGTGCACATAGCTTCCAATCCATAATTTCATAAGAGAATAAAACACATAAAGAGCAATTATCCCTTTATCAAAGAGAAAGTGCAATTGGATGAGATCATCACAGCATTTGTCAACTCGCTAGCACACTTGCTACCAAATCATAAGTATACATGTAACAAGCTAAGGTTTCATAATATATTTGAACCAACATGTGGGAGTCTTATGAAACTAGGGCCTAAATTTAAATACCATTAATATTGGCTAATGTTTACTTTGATTAATATTACCAAATACAGAGAGGATTATCTTTGGTAATTAAGCTAAATTTCCACTGGCAATATTATGTCAAAAACCTCATAAAAATGTGATCGAGGCACAAAGTGGTAATGCATTGGGTAAGTTGAAAAAAATTCTAACGTGGCAAAATACCAAATGAGACTATGAAGGACAAAGAGAAACTATCTAACATCATAATAAAATAGAGTATAAAATTTTTAAAATGTAAGTTTTGGGGCCATGATCACCAAAGACTAGCACAAACACTTACACATCAATGAAATCAACAGATACTCCAAAAGCTGTTGCCATTGCTTCCATTGTCACACTCTTGTAAGATTCAAGGAACTGAGAATAAACTACCGTGCGAACTTCCCTCATGTAATACCGAAAATGAGGTTGTAAATACCGGTCAAACTTTATCTGCTCAGTTAGTCCAGCTGAGAAGCAAATGATCATAATCAAATAAGTATTGGTTGAAGGGGGAAATGGTTAGAAACATACAAAAAAAAGAAAAAGGAAAGCATTGCCAATGTAGCCCACAATGTTCCTTTTTTGTGTGATCAACAATGTGAATATATCTTAATAGAATTTTTTTCCTTGAATGTGCACCACTGAAATTGATGAAAATTTGATGAGTTACAGACTTGGAAAATACTACAACATAGTTGTATTATAAAATTTAACAATCAAACAACTTTATTTTTTAAAAATTTAAACTTTAAGTGAGTCTGATTTACTGATACAATTGAAATTGCATAGAATGCTTGAAGGTATGGAATTTGGCACCACCTTTACAAATAACTGGATAACCTAAATTCTAAGCTCAACAATCAATATGTCCAGAATCACAGTACGAAAAGAATGGATGGGGTAGTGAACACTGAATAGCAACATTAGGAGGCCACATGTATAGATGAAAAATATGAGAAAATACATCTACCTAGTAACTCATGTCAAAAATTAACAACCATTCCAAGAGATGAACTTGGTGAGCACTGTCCAAATGTGGCTAGACGCTAATCGAACTAAACCATGAGCATGCGTAAAATATACAAGCAAGACATCAAATTGAGTTATCTTCGGCATACTGTTTATCCACTTACAGAATGCAGAAAAAAATGACTTGTACTGGCAGCCATAAAGGGAGTTGAGGAATTCAGATAGATGAGGAATTTTGCCAATAACAGTTAGAATTTCAGGTGCATCAACAACCTGCAGATTCGTTGAAATTTTAGCTAAATACAAGAAGCAAATGAGTAAAACACTTGACAGTGCAAATACCTTTTGTTTAAGAGATACTCTGTCCAATGATATAATGCTTGTGAGAACAGTGTAGAAAATGAATGTATCATAAGAGAATAGCTCATAAGTTGTGAAGGTTGATATTGAATCCAAAAATAAATTGGCTGCTTTTTTAAAGTTACGGGTAGACATGCAAAATAAACCTTCATATACTTTTAATCGGTTCTTCCTCTCCCAGTCACCACCTTCTTCAAATAGTCTGTCCAAATTATGTCCAGTATAATTAGCTCAAGCTTCTCCAGATCAAACTAGAACTAGAAAATTGATAACTTACTTCTTAGCCCTGTCAATTGACCTAGAAATGAGATCAAAATCCATGTAGAAGAAACCAAGTTGCAAGGTATAGAAGACAAGGTCCATCTTTTGTCCAATAGCAACTGTTTTTCCTTCAGTTACTTTAAGCTGTTCTAATGCCTTCTCCTGTAGTTAAAAGTTTACAAAAAAATTTAATACTATAAATGTAACATTCCATAACAAATTCACATTCAAAAATCATAACCATAGGTACCTTGTCTCCAATCCGAATGTAGAGCAAAGACTTAGCTAAATGAGCTTCACGTACTTCACTCTCTCCTAGATTCTCTTCAGCATCAGCAATCCTTTCTCATAATAAAAGCACAATGTTATTGGCATGTTATATCATACCCAATGGATTAGAAACAACAATTTACTCCTACTTTAAGAATATTATATATGTGACAAGGGCAAGTGTGCAGGTGATAAAATTCTACTTTTAAGAATTATTGTATAATAGTAGGACAACTAAGAAATATATATTAAGAAAAACATTCAATGCCGGTCCCAAGTTTAGATGATAAGGTTGAGACTTGTGTTACTATGCCTAGACAATCAGTGTCAAATTTGTCTAAACCTATGAACCTATTGTCAGGCTAGGTGGTCACCTGAAACTAAAGTGAAGGGCCTTCAATACCTAGGAACCTCCATATCCAAAGTATGGGCTAGGAGATTGCCCAAAAAGTGACTCATCACATTAATACCCCGATGTGATGCAAAATAACTAAGTGTTCTGGCATTATTGTGGTAAATAATGTCTTCCATGATTATACGAAAAGGTTAGCAACTTGCAATATAGGGCATTTTTTGAAGAAAAAAAAGGACTAGAATTACTATATGTCATGACTAGGAAAAAAAATAGTGTAACTTCTTATAGAAAACAAAATGGGATGGAGAAATAACTAGAAAAAAATCAGTAATATAGGTTTTAACGTAAGCTAGAAAGGCTAAATATAAAAAATGGAGTAGGTATTATGCTAGGTTTCTAAAAGTATGTGCACGTATGCAATCAACCATTACATAGTACATATGTGCTATGTGGGGCAAGTATCAAAACTATTATGATTTTTTTCATATAGAAAAAACTTGCAACAAAGTCCATAGACAACAATTTGGTAGGTTTTAGAGAAGAAAGGAATATCCAATAAATTATATTGATATGACAGACATGTATAATAATGTTGTTACTAGTGTTAGAAGTATCGGGAGTGTGACAAATATTTTTTTCAGTAGTTGTAGGTTTAATCAAAGGCCAACTCAAAGTATAAATCTCTTCACATTAATGCTAAATAAGCTAACCAATCTAAACCTCCTTAGTGTATATTAGTCACAAGCAATATCATGTTGATTGATCCAAATGTAATTAGATAGAATTTGAAATTGTAATTGTGAAAAAATAACTTTTGAAACAAAAGATTTTAAGATAAGTAGAATGAAAATTGAATATATGAACTCTGGTTTCGGAAGCATGAGAAAATTGATGAAATGGTCAAGATGGATGGATATGAAACCCTTGAAAGAATTAATGTATCTCAGACTTATTTTTCAACAAAAAGAGGGCATTGAGTATGATATAATTAACGGGATAAAAATTGAGTGGTTAAAATAGAGAGAAGCTTCGTGAATCTCATGTGATTGTTGTCTCCCTTTAGGTAAAAAAAAAGTATATATACAGTGTGTTAGGTTGTTTAAACAAAATTATGAATAAAGTAATGCAATAAATAAAGAATTCTTGGATAGATGTGTGTGGCTATTAGAAAGTATAAAAAAAAGATTCTATTATTCGAGAGTTGTCAAGTGTAGCTTCAATAGGTAATAAAATGAGAAAATACTTTGAGATTATATGAATATATTTAAAGATATCCAGTAGATTTTATAACTAGATAAGTTGAATTTATTAAAGTGTAGACAATTTAATAAAATTGATTTTATTAATTTGAATATTAGTGATGACACGACATTGCATAGAACTCAATGAAGGAATAAAATTCATGTGGTCAATCTCAAATAATTGAAACAATCATAGCTGATGAAGATGATGTTATTGATGATGATGAACGGGACAACTAAGAAGAGGAATTTGAACTTTCAGTAACCAAATTCTTCTACAAGAATATTATATAATTTATGTGACCACTAACAGGGGAATTGAGTTGTGACTATCCAAATTCTACCTCAAGTATATTTTTTCATTACAACTAACAGGGGGAAATGAACACAGTAATATCTAGACGGAAGGGTAGTAAATCAAAGCACATATTACATGGTGTTCAATTATTGGATAGTTACTGTAATATACAAAAGGTCAAACATGCACTAAACTAGATCTGATTATTGATATTTGATATTTTCTTGATGCGCCGCATATTTTTCAATTGCTCTTAGCTTTCTTTTTCAAGCAACAAAACTCAGGCAGAAAATAATGTCTCAAATATCTGTATTAACAGTAAAAAAAAAATCTAGATAAGCGTCGCAAGAGGTATTTAACGTCAGTCAAGCCACAGAGAATGGCCAGACAAAAATCGGTTGAGATGAAGACGATATTTTCTTGCTACAAACGGCTAGGTTTAATCTCGTCTGCAAACTATGATTTTAGCTTCTCTTTCTTGAGTTAAAAATTCTTCTACCTGTTCTCTGACACCAAATATCATCAAACTTCTGTAGATCCGGTCAATGTTCCCAAAATCATATAACATATAACTCAAGGATAAAGTTAAAACATCTAAAAAAAAGTCCCATCAGGGTACAATTAGTAAACACGAGAACAAGAAGAAAAATCAAATATTAAAGAGTAACAAGGAAAAAGAATATCTCACTTTTCATCAAGCTTCTTGAGCTCCTCCTCGATTTTCTTCCTCATTGAATCGAGCACCGAGGCGTCTATCTCCAGCACCGAGGTGGAGGCGAGCGACTCATAGAGGGAGGCCATGTCTATTAGGGCAACAAAGGAGCAAGATGTGAAGAAAAAAAAACAGACAGAAAGCGAAACAAGGCGAAGAGGTGCGTCACTTCGAAAACGGATAGAACAAAAACTATCTGCAGATACGTAACCCATTACCGTTTGCCCTGACGGCATCGAGGACCTCGCCGCGGAGGCGGACCTTCTCGATGTCTTCGGTATCGGGATGGGAGAGAAGGAAGAGTTTGTGAGCGAGGGTGAGGTGTTGCTGCTGCGTGCCTTCTTCCCCTTCCATCTCCGCCGCCCTTGCTTCGCCTGCTCCTCCGCTTCCGCTTCCTCTACGCTTTTTCTTTTCCCTCCTGTGATTCGCTTGCTGCTTGCGGCTCAAGCAACTCGAGGATGATGATGAACCAGCGAGATGTGGCCCGTTGGATTATACCGCTTCCGCTTAGGGTTCAAGGTGCGGTCCGGTTAAACTCGAGTTATGGTTGGTTCCGGCCTAATTTATCTATTTGGTTGATTTTCTTTTAACACCCCTGTAATTTTTTTTTCTCAATAAAAAAAATCACAAGGCATTTAACCTGTGATTTAAGCGTTCATGTACGGTTGCTACGACCACAAAACCCCAAGCGAAGCCGCGCTTGACAGCTGAAGATGAGCATCCATGGAGACGGCGCCGCCAGCGGCTACGAATCTGACGAAGAAGGAGAGGTGTTTTTGGATGAGGACGATATCATCCAGGAGATCACCATCGACGAAGAAGGTATGTCCTTTTTCGTGCTCTGTTCCGTCTCCTTCTTTACTTCGCCCTCATATTTCTCGTCTGTGCTATTGAGCAGATCTTCCCGACAGGGATGAAGAGGTGGACTCGGACGGTGGTATGGGTGAGTTTTAGTTGTCTAAGTGTTTGGGCTATTGAGTTTTTATTTGATTTTTTAGGTGCCTGGGGCGCGGCATGCCTTGTGATAAAAAAAAATTCTGGACGAGGTTAATTGTGTATCTATGTTAGTTTTTTTTTTTTATAAATTTAACTTTCCATTCATTGAGGATATCAGCTATTTGCTTCTCCTTTTATAGTATTTGACTTGTTTTCATGGGTGTTTTTTTTTTGAAAAATTATTGAGTTCTCAGAGGGACTTGTTATACAGATCTCTTTTCTTTTAGCCATACCATACCTCTTGGATTTGGATCACTACAGCTTTTTTGCTTAACATTACTAAGAGTTTTTTTTTGGTGGCAGGAGAAGAAGCCGATGATTCTGTGTTTGTCTTCAGGGGCCATTCAGGTAATTAACTGTTTATTCTGTTTACCAGTGAGTTCAATAATTGACTGCGTTTGTGGATTTCTAGAGTAGTTAGAAAGTTGATTGTCATTGTTGCGTTGGCCTTTAATAAATTGTTCCAAGGTTTCTGAGATCAGATTGCTGAATTTAATTGGTGCAGACGAACTATATACTGTTTCATGCAGTCCAACAGATGCATCTCTTGTTGCGACTGGAGGTAAAGATGATAGAGGATTTTTCTGGAAAATTGGTTCAGCTGATGCCAGTCTAGAGCTCCGAGGTATGCTTATGATGTGATATATTGTTTCTCTATTCATCTTGTGCATACATCAATTTTGCTTGTTGGCTTATTTCCCAATTCAGGAAATGCTACCTTTATTTGCATACACTACTTGTTTAGTTTGGTTATCCTTGTTTCTGAACGAATGGATATACTATTCTGCATCATCCCTATTGTCAGTAAATATCCACTTCATCTCGTTCAGTGAAATACCATTGATCTTGCATGGTTGTGTTAATTTCTTCTAGATTCTTGGAATGCGACATGCTATATGTTAGTTCAATGATTTATTTTTAATCTGCTCATCGGGAGTTTCCATTGTGCAGGACATCAAGATACTGTTTCTACTGTGGCCTTCAGTTTTGATGGACAATTACTTGCAACTGGAAGCTTTGATGGGCTTGTTCATATATGGGACACTAGTTCAGGTAGTCGTAAGTCTACACTTGAAGGTTCTAGAGAAGGCTTTGAGGTGAGCTCTATTTTTTTGGTTTTTGTGATGCTCTTTTGATTCTTAATTATTACTTATATTTATCTTCAATATTCAGTGGCTTAAGTGGCACCCAAGAGGACACTTGTTAATCGCTGGTTCAGTAGATGCAAATGTGTGGATGTGGAATGCCGACAAAGGTGTCTGTCTCAATACATTTTCTGGTCATGGAAGCACTGTCACGTGTGGTGATTTCACTCCTGATGGTACTGAAATTTTTACGCTTAACATTTGAACTTTTATAATTTTGGAAAATGGCCATTGAATACTTTTTGCTTTAAGGTAAGATCATTTGTACTGGTTCTGATGATGCATCACTGAGGATATGGAACCCTAAGACTGGAGAGTGTATTCATGTTGTTAAAGGTATACCTTTTCCTTTCATATTGATCTGATAAGCTCTCTTTACTTTTCTCTGTTCTTGGGGGTCCTGAGTGGGAGATACATACCACACTTTGAATTTTGTTACAATATCCAAATTTGTCGATCATCATTAGTTGAATTTGCCAATGAAGCCAATAAAGAAATTGAAATGACCATTTATCTGTTGCCTGTGGTGATATTAGTTTTCTGAAAACAATCACGCAATTAATTGTTTTATGTGGCAAGAGAATGGTTTCAAGTGATGACAGTATAAGCCAACACAGTAGAAATGTATTGTTTCAACTGCCAATTAATATTGTATTGCGTTGACATGGACAAATGCCACTATGTTGTCGACACAATTTTAGTGGTACCAGGCAAAATAGGACTTGTCTCAACTCAAGGGATTTTCATCAAGAGGTGAAAGATTGAGGGAGCAATATTTCATGGAGATAGAAGGCTTATGAATCCTGAATATATTTTCTTGGAGAAGAAACAATGATGGTATATGAGGAACTCGTGTCTAACATATTTTCTAGGAGAAGCAAAGATGGTATTTGTTTGAAGAACTCATGTCTTATTAGCTTGTTGGTAAAGCAATAACTTACCAACACGATCAAGAGATTTTCTAAAAGAAATATAGGTTTCCATTGCTTTTGGTGGTAACATGCTATTAGTTGGTGGATTTGCTTATGGAGTCAATTTAATATGTTCTAAGAAGTAATGTTTAAATATCAATCTCATCAACTTCAGAAATATGATGAAAGAATATCATTCTGAATTAGTCGAGAAAGAGAGATCTCTTCTCTTGACTCATCCTTACCAATTACCAATCACCAATCACAGAGACAAAACATTCTTAAAGGGAAGGGAGGGAAGGGAGGGAAGGGAAAGTACCAACTAGAGTACCAATTCAGTAAGAAGGGAACAATGTTAGAGTTGGGCAAACTAAGAAGTACCTATATCCTTTAGTTGTGGTTCTAATTGTACCAGCTCAAATCCAAACTCTCAGTTGTTAGTCGAGATGTATTTATGGACATGTGAAAAAATTACTTGCAATATAAATTGTTCTAGAGCATTATTTAATTTTCTGCTTGGAAAATTAAATGGTTCTCACTAGTTTACTACAAGAACTAATGCATCTATCAGTAGGATACTACAAGAACTAATGCGTCTATCATATAGAAGACACTTATTTTGTTATTAATATGGTAATATCAAGAGATGCTTGTTGTCGTTTTATATTTTGTTACTTTATAATTTTAATTTCATTGACCTTTTAATTGCTTTAGGCTTTTATTTGGAGGTAAATAAGCTAAGTGGAAGTAGACTATTAAAACTCATTTGATCGAATTGATCTCAATAAGACATGCATGTTTGACAATACTTTAAACATTGGGCAGGATTACTATGAATCTGTAGATTGGATGACGGTGACGTTTCAATAGATTTGATATTAGACATGAATGTTTGATAAATTAATTAAGAAAAATAATAGAGATATAGCCAGAAATTTGAATGTACAAGTATCTTTAGTGTACCGTCTTTTATCTTGTATATATATCCTGTTAGTTTTAGCTTCCAAAATCCAAACTTGTGGCATATTAGCTCTATTAGCTAATGGAAGAATAAATTACATTATACAATTAAAGGTTGAGAATGTGTTAACCATACAGTATATTTTTGTAAACCGTTTTTTCTTGGTGAAGTTTGTGGTTTTATTTGTAAAGCAAGCCCATGCTGATAAAATTTTAACCAAGAGACGCTCAAATAATGTAATCCTACTTAATCCATTTTTGTGGTTAGCTATTTGTAAAGAATTAGTCTAACTCACCTAATTCAAATATGAAAAATTGTAATTAGTTTTTCTAAAATCTCTCCATCTCGCCCTTTGTTTTGCTGTGTGATAGCATATTATTGTCTGAATCTAATCTAGAAATACTCATCGTTAACACACATAATGATAATGCTTTATTGGATGATCAAATTTTAGCCAACAACCTATGTGAAAGTCCTGAATGCAGTAATTGTCTTGTAATGGCAGACCAAGTACTTGTCTTTTCCATTCACGTCATCATTGGGCATCAGCTATGTGGAAATATGTATTCATATTGGGTGCTGGAACAAATAATATCTTCTGGCCTGAAATTATTCATAGCTTCAATTCTTTACTATTGGACTGCCATTTTACTGGTTTGAGTCATTACAATTTTACCATGTCACCGAAAATTGTTTGTAGGGCATCCATACCACACCGATGGATTGACATGCTTATCAATAACCTCTGATTCTACCATTGCAATCACGGGCTCAAAGGATGGCTCTGTTCACTTGGTGAACATAACAATTGGACGGGTAAATTAATTTCATTCCTTTATGTTAATCCATGTGAGTATAATTTTTGTCAACTGTAGAGTTTTTGATACTTCACAAACTTAAGCACATGGACTTGTTATAATTGTTTCTTCTGATTTCTAAAATACTTTGATTATGATTTTTCTTTATTGCTAGAGCTAATATGCAATTCAATCATGGTGTGAATGATATTCCTTTTTCTTAGGTATATTATCACACCTATCTTTGCTTAAGTTTGGGTAAATAGTACTTCTTTCCGTTTTTTTTAGTCAAAAGAGATTTAGGCTTGGTTGGGTAGGGGAAGGAGAAAGTAAAGGATCATAAGATTGCACATGCTTAACTTGTATACATTTTTTTTGATACTTCCCCTTCTCCCACTAATTTCCATTCAAGTAAACCAGGCCTTGGTGACGAAGCTGCTTGTTTGTTTGAGCTTAGGCTACAAAAAGTCTGGACCATGTCATTCACCAACCAGAATCTTCTTAAGTTTTCTGCGATGCAATGTTGGCATCGGATTAGCAGGGTCAATGCTTGTTGTTTCAACGTTCTAAACACCATTTTATTTCTACAGATCCCTTTTGACTTTGGTATGGCCTTGATGCAGTCAATAATTAGATTAGAGGACTACTGTCTCTGACAAGCAGGAATTTCATGTATTTTTTATATTGTGGTTGGGCAACCCATTTCTCCTGTTTTTGAGTAGCTAGTAGTAGTTGTGAAAGTTTAAAGTGAATCGACAAATATCATGTTCTTGTAAGCCAAAATATATTTTTTGTTTATGTTCTGTAATTCTCAAGAATTTTGAACTGTTAAGTGATTTTCACTTGAATATTTGTGAATATTAACTTTGGATATACTGACTGGTCTCAATTTTCTCTTCTCTAGGTAATCAGCTCATTAAGTTTTCACACGAACTCCGTGGAGTGCATTGAGATTAAACCAAAGTATGCTCGTTTCCTCCCAGTTGAATTTTTAAATGTATATCCATATACTGAAGAATACACTAGAAAACGTCCCGCAACCTTACTTGTGATGACAATTTCAACCTGAACCAATGATGCACCTTGAGCCAGAGTGTACCTATTTTACTATTTGTATGGGATCTTGGCTGGTTCGAGCCATACAGGTCTAGGCAGCAGATTCTTTGCTCAAACTTGCTTCTTTGTATCCTTGCCCATTTTACCGTGCATAAACAAACAAATGATTAGTGTATAATTGCCTTTTGTTTTCACTTAATACGGCATTCTATATTTTCCGCTAATTTATTTAAATGAGGATAAAACACGAGTAACAATTAGTTTTAGTTTTTGAACCATGGACTCATTGTTCTTAGTGCACCTAGAGTTTGTTTTACTTTCCTTGAACCAGGTTTATTCACTGTGTAAAGGATGGGGCAGGGATTGCTGTTTCGCTGTGTCTGTACATCTTAGCAAATTTGCCTAACAATCTCACTCAAGTCATGACTCCAAAAAAGCTTTTTGTAGATGCAATTTTGTCAATATTTGGTTTTGCTAGACGATCATTCTCAGTTCTAAAAGTTTCTGATAATTTGTAGAGAAACAAAACTACCAAATAGGTGGCAATTGGTATTTTGATCAGTTACAAGTTCTAGAGGCAAACCCATCTTCTGTGCACACGTACCTTGATAGTTCCAGTCATCGTTATGTGGCTCAAATGCTACCATCTTCTCTCTTTGCAGTGCACATTGGGCAGCAACAGGTGGGATGGATCAGAAGCTCATTATATGGGATCTGCAACGCTCTTCAGTGAGATGCACATGTGATCACGAGGTCGAAACTCTGTTAATGCACACCTCTGTACCTTGCTTTTCTTTAGCATTCAACTCATTTGATTGTTCTTCACTGGACAGGAAGGAGTGACGAGCCTCGCATGGCTGGGCACATCTCAGTATGTTGCATCTGGTTGTGTCGATGGAAAGGTGCGAATCTGGGACAGTCTTTCAGGTGGCTGCATCAGAACCTTCAGTGGCCATGCGGATACCATTCAATCTCTTGCTATTTCCGCTGACGGGAACTCCCTCGTCTCGGTTTCGGACGATGGCACAGCCCACGTTTTCTCAATCTCAGAGTTTAAATAGAAGTTATAACCGTATGGCTTGTGCTTTCCAATATTGTAAAATATTTGAATGCAAGCTTATTAAAGGTACTGGTGATACAACATAATGTCGTAGGTGAAGTCGATCCACCTTATTTATAGCTCAAGTATCCATGGTTGTAGAGCGAACAAGGAGAGAATCAAAAGATTGTTTCACATTACATGAAATTTCATTGAATATGTATGCCTTCACATGTGCAATTAGCATATATTTATTTGAACTACTACTTGTTGGATCTATGGGCAAATCCCATTTATTATCTTAATCTCTCTCGCTGGGGTGTGATCGATTCACTTTTATCTCTATACATTTTATACTTGATAAATGACCATTCAATCGACATACTTCAAGAGCTCACTTGTTATATATATATAATTAGGAGAATATAGCTCACTTGTATCGTAGACTGTTTATCACATTCTTATCTCCTATGATCTCACATATTTAATTGTTTGTATCTATAATTATATTTCATCAACAAATGTAGACAATTGGTTCATTATTTTGGTTCTTGTAATCTTTTACTCTTTTTTTTTTTTTTTAAATGTGTACTAGTGGATTATAAATTCTACGATACTAACATTAAATAGACAAGAGTCATAAAGGTACCAAAATATGAGATTTTTAGATTATATTTATTGCCCTTTTATTATTATTATTATTATTTAATAATTCAAATGTTCGAATTTTACATAATTAATTTAAAAAGTAGACAATCTTCCCCTAAAAATCGAAACACTGTTGCATATTCAAAGCCCCTTTTCAGCATGAGCTATCAATCTGCTATATAGTAGCTTTTTTCCTTTCATATAGGAATGTATGTCTTAAATTTCATGAGCAAAAATGAAAAGGACGCCCAACTTATTCAAACCGTCAAAAAAAAAAAAAATGATCCTTTAAAAAAAAAAATCAAAAAGATAACCATCAAATATTATATTCCCAAAATATCTCTCATTCCAACATTATTTAACTACAGATTTATAATTTAGTTTAATTAAAATTAAATAAATGATTTTTTATATTATAGTAATTATATATTTGTACCTAATTATAATTATTACAATAATATTAAAAATAAAAAATAATATTATAATAATTATTCGATAATTTTTATATAACGTTATATCATTTATATAACTATTATAATAATATTAAAATAAAAAATATTATATGGATAAAATATTTAATGGGTGTCCTTTTGATTTTTGTTTGTAGAAGGACATATTTCATGTTTTTTTTTTTTAAATTTACGACGCCCTTTTATTTTTTCCAAATTTCAATATTGTACAAATTATAGCTCAAATATACTAACTTAGCAACTTAAACGTTCAATTATTATTGATCCTGCATCGAGACACATCGACAAAGGAATCACCGGTTAGTTAGAGGACGAGGTTAACTAAGTCGTTGTGACAAGGAGAAAGATGAGACTGTCAGATATGCTTGTGAAATTAGAGGAGAGTCGTCCGATGCTACAAATAGGATCAAGTCATCTGAAAGGTTTGCAAGTGATAAAAGAATGAAAGACGAGTTAGAATAGAGACTGGGAAAGTATTTCAGTTCATACATTCCGATGTTTAAGTTAATTTTCAGAAGAGATGAGAAAGAAGAAATATAATAAAAAATAGAATATATGTGCACATGGAATAATCAACATAACCTGAGCTCACGAGAGCGGATTTTTTTATAAAAAATATTTTTAACAAAATATTACATCTGTAATAAAGAATATGTCATGTTGCATGTATTAGAAAACCATGTCGCCTACGTTTTGCATGATAAAAATTATGTAAAATCATACTACGTCACTCATATTATTTCACATATTTTGATAATTCACATGTGATAATGTATCATATGATAATTGAGTCATAGGCTTAAAATATTAAATAAAAAAGTATCGGTTTAATCAAAACGATTGACGGATCAATGTCAATTGAGATGACTGATAGGCAGAGCCGGCCCTGGGCCAGGGCTACCAGGGCCCCTGCCCAGGGCCCAAAAATATCAAGGGCCCATTTTAATATAAATAAATATATATATATAAATAAATAAAAGAGAATTTTTTTTAAAATCAATTTCTCTCGCGATTCTCCCGATGCCCTCTCTCGCCGAAGCCGAAGCCCTCCCTCGCGATTCTCTCGAAGCCCTCTCTCGCGGATCGACCATGGGGGGTCCTCGGTCGGCAAGGGAGGCGCCGGCAAGTCCAACCGCGGTGGGGCCCTCCAACGGTCGAGAAGTCTCAGCCGATGCTCCGGCAGCTTCCTCCCGCTGCCGCAGGATGCTGACGACTTCTCGACGCGACGCGGCAGGTTCATCAACAAGGTCTGCGGGGCCGGTGTCCCGGAGATCGGCGTCGATGACCTTGCAGAAGAGTTCTTTAGGGCTAGGGCTGAGTGGGATGAGGAAAGCGAGCCTTCCTACGCCAAGAATCGTCGTCGGAGCTTTGTCGCTAGCTACTTGAGAAAGACGGAGTTGTCCCGCCAGCGTGGGAGGTCCATATCAAGGTCTCCTGATCGCCGGGCAACACCTCCGAAGGACGTGTCCGAGAGCGTCTCCAGGCGGCGGCGATCCCTTTCTGTTGCTCGGTACCGGTACAGCGATTCGGAGGTTACTTGTCTTCTCACTTGATGATGTCAATGCTAACTAAATTTTCTCGAAAAACGTGTCATTCAGTGAAGATGTCATCATCGATTGCTAGAATGGAGATTTCACGTGACTGCACATTTTTTATCATGAAAAATCATCTATGGTTCAAGTGGTTTAAGGTGGTGCAAGATGTAGGATTAACCTGAAAAAAATGATATTTCTTCGTTTATCAGTAGAATGATAGCAGACTACTCATTGTTCCTGACACGATCAGATTGATTCTGCTTAGTCTGCTTCAATATCATGTTTCTTGATGTTCAACATCAACATCTTTCTTTGTATTGCTACAACTAATATTCATCTCACTACTTTATTCGAATTTATATACTTATCAGATTGCACGAAAAAATGATGTGAATTGTTGAGAAACTAAGAATACTATTTTTTTCCTCGTGCCATTTCACGAGGATATGATCTTGCAATTGCGGCACTTGCAATCCTCGGCCACAAGTCAGCGCATTCCTTGGCTACTGCACATTCCTCGATCGGCCACAATCAATCCAGCATTATCTGTGAAAGAAGGTTTGCATGTCTCCTAAAGAGCATAGCAAAAATCATGTTACTGGGTTGGCATGGATAAAACATTGCATGCCGTACAGTCAAGTCAAGGGTTCACGAAAACAGAGGGAGAAAAATAAGCTAATAAGCAAGAGATAGACTTGTAAGATTAAAAGATAGCAGCTGTAATTATTTAATTTGTAAACAAAAACAGCAACAAAGAAGAAAGTAAGAGCTTGCAAGAAACAAAGACTAAATCGACCTAAATAAACAAATTCTATCACAAGGATGTGAATCTTAATTAGGAAAATACACATTCTATCACAAGAATGTATTATAAAGTAGACAGTATAAACTCTGAAGATTAAAGGGATTGTCGATTTAAGTATGCAATGCAAATGTAATA
>JBBUKS010000073.1:3687025-3703013 GCA_038050645.1 Hedychium gardnerianum
ACCTCGCCTTTATTTGTATCCACGCCGAGCTCTTCAAGACAACTCCTTGAGCAACAAGTCTCGTCTCTGATCGATACTAGCCAAGCGCGGAGGAGATGCGATCCAAGAGAAGGAAGTACAAAGGAAGAAGAGTTTTTCTTCCTTATGGTTTTCAGCAACAAAAAGGGAAGAACCATTTTGGGGTGTGGCCGGCCAAAGAGAGGAGGAGAGAGATGAGAAAGAAAATAATACAATTCAATAATTATCTCTATCTCTCCAAGTATATATATATATATATATATATATTGGGTTTAATGATAAAG
This sequence comes from Hedychium gardnerianum, assembly GCA_038050645.1. Lineage (NCBI taxonomy): Eukaryota > Viridiplantae > Streptophyta > Magnoliopsida > Zingiberales > Zingiberaceae > Hedychium > Hedychium gardnerianum. Next base: position 3,687,328 of record JBBUKS010000073.1, read on the forward strand.
CCTAATTCAAACCCAATATACCTTAATCAAACTTTAGCCCATTAACCTCTTTATTTGGTTCACAACTAAACAAAGTTTGTTCATGACTAAACCAAATAGGGTCTAACTCTTCCATAAGAGATGTGGTTCATCCGCGCTTCCATTCCAACAAAATATATTTCATATTTGTCCTTTGTTTGATCCAACTAAACATTATATCTTTTGATCTGAGAATCGAATTCTCAAACTTATTTTATGTCTTTTAGATACTCGTAGTGCATGTGACCCAACAGGTTCCCAATTTATCTTAGCTATCCATAATTAACTATTTAATTATGTATCGATCATGAGTGACACCTAGTAGTATATCATAATCCCCAATTAACCAGAAAATCATAGTTGATCCTGGAACTAGTTCTGAATCCTTTCAGCAGCTACAGTGAGTCCTGTCTCGTTCCTTTCACTCATCTTATACTCATTTAGTTTAGGACATGGTCTATTATGTTTGTCCCCACTAGGTTGACTATGTCACACCTAGTCCAAGTCATATTTACTTGTCCTGTGGATTCTAATTACTCGTACATGTGTCTAAGAGTATAATCATCTTAACATGTGATGTTTTGGCCAAAGATTTTGAATAACAATTCTTACAAGTGGTCATAGGGTCGTTTCCTCGCAAGGAGCGATGAATCCTTTGTGGGCTATCCAAATACCTTCAGATACTTCGACTTATACCCAATCATCTCGAGTTCACATCTCCAAGGAGATGCTTTGCTTGAGATGTCAAGCATAAGCTTTCATGACTAAGGTGACTTGAATATCTTAAGTCGAAGAAAACTTGCATTCAAGCTCCAGTAAGAACTTCACAAACTTATCTATATATGTAGAGAATCATATGAAGTCTTACAGCAGATGACTCTAATGAACTAGTTACCACAACTAGCATCCATGTTTAACTCTTGACATTCCAATGTCTCCAGTCAGTGAGTAACGACTACTTGGTTAGACCAAGGAGTATAACCTGTGCTAGTCTTAAAAAATTGATGATGTCCGAATACATCAATTCGTTGACTAGGGAAGATTTCAATACATTTATAATTACACATGTAGAGACGCTCACTAATTGTGATCCAATCACAAGTTCTCTCATGCTATGAATCGTATTGCGACTATTCAGTAAATGAGTTTAAGACCAAAAGTCAAATACATAAAGAATATGCACTCAGATAGTGAATCTATATTTATCATATAAATAGTATAAGTTATAAGATGATTGCCTTAGGACATCTCTCAAACATAACAGTCCCTAGTCGCCTCCTCTCCAACTATCCACCTGGTCGCCACGGGACTATGAAGGACAATTTCTAGTCGGGCATCCCCAGGGGTTTCTCCTCTCTGCGAGGCATCCTCCATATTAAGAATAGGCTCCTTGCCCTCTCGATGGCCCGGGGAGCAGGGAGACGTGACGGACCCTCCCTTCCAGCAGGTCCAACCCTGGTTCGGCCCTCCGACAGGCGCGTTATGGCATGAGGAGAGGTAAAATCGCCCCCGGATAGGCGGTTCTTTGACCCAGGCAGCGAAGCTGGAAGATGAATGGGCAAAGGCACGGGTCCACTGTCAGTTCGGGCCCTGACTCGGAAAGTCCTCGACCTCGTAGGAGGAGTTAGGGTCCGAGCTCATGAAGGCGAAATTGGGATTGGGTCCGGCTGTGGAGATGGCTAGGCTTGACGGTGCAGTGGGGAGCAACGCCTCTTTCGGGTTATCCTTAGAGGGGTCTCCGATTCATCGAAAGCTACTCTTTTTGCAATAGATATAGCGATGATGGGCAATTCGGAGGTTGGTGACACTGTCGTAGAAGGGACCACCACCCCTGTCGGGATCGATGGTACGACATGAGAGGTCCCCTCCTGTTGACGCACGACACTGTAGTTAGGTCGACAAGCTCAACCCTATGTGCCTCCAGCTCCTCCACTGATGGGAGTCTTGCCTTGTTCAGAGCCGCTTGCAACATGGTAGCAGCTGCTCGAAAAAAATTAAGTTTTTAGTTAGAAATCATAAATATGATGAATACAAAATCTTACCGGAGGAAGCACGCAAAGGAGTTGAGATGAGACTCAGCCCGAATAGATGCAGCAAACCCTCCTCAAGTAGCGGAGTGCTATAAAAACTTAAGTCCTTCATTTTTCAAAAATTTGGAGAAAACCCTGCTTCAAATGATGATTCCTTAAAGAGGGTGACTCGGGCATCCGGGGTTGCCATCGAGTTGGCCAAGACACAGGACTAGGAGGTTTGACAAAAAAGAACTATGGCTTCCACCTCTTATGAGAGAAAGGAAGGTGTTTCAGAAGGTTAACTCCTATTCTAGCCGAAAAAAATACCCCATCATCTATTTTCTTGGGGTAGAAGAAGTAATGGAAGACACGGAGAGAAGGAGGAACGCTATATAATCGGAAAAGAATAAAAACACCGATCAAAATTCAAAAGGAGTTCGGGTTCAATGGGACAAGGGAATGCGAAAGTATTGAGATACTTCCGCAAAGAAAAGAAGAATGGGGAATCATAGCTCATTTGCTAACTGCCCCCTGAAGAAAGTAAGGTATCTTGGCGGAGGACGATCATGATGGTCGTTGCCATTAAGCAACCTCAGAAGATGGTCAGCCGGGATACTATTGGTTGTCCTTAACCTATCTAAAAATTCATTTGTGAAACTGGACTATATCGACCTATACCAAGGGGAGGAAGAAGAAAGCTCAACAGTCATTTTTATGGGAAACTAGGAAGCTAAAGCAACTGATTGTCGGAAAAAAGGATGGACGAAAAACTTACAAAATAGAACGGAAGAGGACAGGAGCGATCAAAGACGAAACAAGTGCAGACGGTGAGCACGAAGACAGAAATCACACGAGGCAAATAAGGGCATCTTGTTGAAGGACATATATATATTGCACTCGCTTAATCTCGACCATCAAAAGTCTGCTGTCAAAAGGGCGAGATGAATATTCAGTCATTGGATCAGGCATGAAGATAATGCTAGAATCTCTGTAATCATCTCAATCCTAGCGACCGCTCGTTATCCTCGTAGATGGTCACATCACATTAATACGACACAACCTCGGCAGCATACTGACGCACCCAGGCTCGGAAACCAAGACAGATTGAGCGTGATGGGCATTAAAAAGGCGTAACCATGGTTAATGTTACCAAATTCCGTATTTAATGCAAAATCTCCGGTTAAGTCTAAAAGAACACCACGTGGCCTCACATTGACCATACATTTGTCCAGTCAGTCGGACTAACGCTTCCTTCAGCTTGACTTGAAGGGGAGACATGTGATATGAGAGATGATCGGGGGGTGCCACGTGACGCGTAAGTCAACATAGAAGCAGAGGTGGTGGTCAAAAAGGACCAACATTCTCCCAGCTCCTAGGACTCCCAGCTACCAACAGCCTCCTTGCTCTCGGGACTCCCGGCTACCAACAACTTCCAGACTCTTGAGACTCCTGGCTACCAACAGCCTCCAAACTCCTGGGACTCCCGGCTACCAACAATCTCCTGACTCTTAGATCTCCTAGCTATCAATAGTTCCCGATTACCTGGGCCACGATCACAATATCCCCGCATCTCTCAAAAATCGATAGTTGTTGTTTCAAAAGGGACGCAAAAAAAGAGGGCGTTACTCTGCGAAGAATGCGGGAACGTAACCATTTACTCCTAGTAAATATGAATAAATGGAGTAACGTGGGCGGAGATAGCAGGGTTCATGGAGAATGTGAAGGTTAATCCTCAAACTCTATAAAAGACTTTTTGTCCCCGCAGGCATAAGTACGTGCACATATCCTTCTAAAAAACTCTAGTTACTATTTATCTTCTCCATTCCATCTCAATTAACTTGAGCGTCGGAGTGACTACGTCGGAAACTCTCTTACCGTTATTCGAATAGTTCTTTCCTAATTTCTCTCAAGTAGAAGTGCGAGAACTACTCCTGAGCTCTTCTTATTGTCTAGAGATAGACAATGATAGTCAATCTCAATTTTAATATACTGATAAGTTATGCATTGGCGTTTAGCCTATAATACTATCTAGATGATTAAGAGGATAAATATTTTGAAAGTTGACTTCTAAACGTGTATATAAGTTGTATTTTAAATTTACTTAGTAGTATAATTAGAAAGGAAGACGGTCTTCCTTTATGAACTACATTTGCTAAGTTTGTATGAGATAAGATTGCAAATTTAGTTGGATTGATTTTCTGTATTTACAAACTTGGTAAAAAAAAACAATGAAGTTATTAAAAATCTGCGGATCTAGTTCCAAATTGATTTTTTTTTTCAAGTTAATCATGTTGTTAAAGCGTTAATCTGTGATTAATACGGGCCTCGCCCTCCCTTGTTTCCATATCTCCTGTGAATACTAAGCTTGGCCACACAAAATGGATGGTGGCAGCGGTGGCGGCGACCCTGCCCGGCCGCGCGTCGGCCTCTTCCCCTGCCCCTTCCAAGGCCACCTCAACCCCATGTTCCAGCTCGCTCACCTCCTCCACCACCGCGGCTTCCCCATCACCGTTTTCCTCCCCCCAAGCGCTCCGGATTCCGTCGCCGACCGCATCCCTCACTTCGACTTCGTCCCCCTCCCCGGCCGAATGCTCCCGCGCCTGGACAACCAGTCCGACGTGGCGGAAGCCATCGCCGCGCTCAACGCGCAGTGCGAGGCGCCGTTCCGGGAGGCGCTGTGCCGAATTGCATCGACGGAGGACGTCGCGTGCGTGATCGTGGACGCGCTGCTGTTCCGCGTGCAAGCGGCCGCGAAGGACGCCGGCGTTCCGGCGCTGGCGATGCGCACGTCGAGCGCCGCCTGCTTCAATGCGTTCATTTTGTATCCCCTGCTTTTGAGCAGGGGGTATCTCTCGATCCAGCAAGGTATATATTAATGGTCCATTTAAAGCGATTCAAATACGAACTAAATCGACTAAAAAATCGATTTTGATATTAAATTGAAGCTATTTTGATGTAAACCTGCTAGAAATTCAATTTTGCTATCGAATTATGAACAGAAGCACACCTCGAAGACCCAATCCCCGAGCTCCCGCCCCTCCGAGTCAAAGATCTCGTCCGCGCCGACCGAACCTCTTCGGAGTCGCTCTCCAGGCTGCTGGAGCAAGTGGTCGGCGCGGCACGGACCTCGTCGGGGATCATCTTCAACACCTTCGACGCCGTGGAGGCAGCGGATCTGGAGCTGATTCGCCGGAGACTCGACGGCGTTCCTGTGTTCGCCGTGGGGCCGCTCTGCGCAGTGACCGGGGGAGCTCAATGCAGCTTGCTGGCGCAAGACCGCCGGTGCATGGAGTGGCTCGACAAGCAGGCGGACCGGTCCGTTCTCTACGTCAGCTTCGGGAGCTTGGCGGTGTTGGAAGAGGAGGAGTTCGGCGAGATCGCTCGGGGCTTAGCGCAGAGCGGGCAGGCCTTCCTCTGGGTCGTACGGCCCGGGCAGGTTCGGGCAGGGGTTGGGCTGCCCGACGAATTGATAGAGGTGCTGTATTTTTTTTTAAAAAAAACAATCTTATTTTTCCAGCAATTTATCAATTATTAAAAATCAGTATTAATTTTTGATAACCTTCAAAATTAAAATAGGTAGAAGAACGAGGGATGATTGTGGACTGGGCCCCGCAGCAGGAGGTGCTGGCCCACCCAGCTGTGGGTGGCTTCTGGACCCACAACGGGTGGAACTCGACGGTGGAGAGCCTCGCCGCCGGCGTGCCCATGCTCTGTTCGCCTCGTGACTATGATCAAATGGGCAACGCCCGCTACGTGGGCCAAGTTTGGAAGGTAGGTCTCCAAATGGAGCTCGATAATGGGCCGAATAGGGAGGAGATTTCGCAGGCCGTGAGAAGGTTGATGGTCGATGAGGCAGGGCGCGACGCAAGGGCTCGTGCCAAGCACACCAAGGAAGAGGTGACCGATTGTGTTCGACCAGGTGGGTCGTCGAGTCGAGCTATTGAGAGTTTGGTGGATCACATTTGCTCATTGTAAGTTAAATTAATTTTAATCATGTATAATTATTGTTAAAAATACTTAATTGTGGTTTGGAGTCGAATGGATTTTAAATAATTTTAAAGGGTGGGGTTTCATTTGAGTCTAAAAGAAATCTCTAGATGGGCCACGAACTCGAGGCATTGTTGCGGCCCAATTAATTAGACATGTAATTTAAGCAATTAGCCCCAAAATGTTTACAGTTTGTCGCCCGCTATTTACACGCGCAGACGAAGTTAAATCGTTAACGGTAGCGCACGTGACATGCTCGTTCATGGCCTGCCCTCTTCGTCCTCCGTCCACTCCGAGTCCAACTCGTCTATGTCGACGGCGGCGACCTGCGACGGCCCGATTCTAGCGGAAGCTACTGGTGGTACCCTTACCGGAAGGCGCAGCACCTTCTCTGATGAAGCTCCGCCTCCAATTTCGGCGCCGTCCCTCTCCTCCTTGAGGTCCCTGGGCGGCAGGAAGCACTCCATGGAGAGCCCCCAAATGTTGAAGTCCACCTCCTCCACCGTCCACGTCTCCTCCATCCGTGTTCTCGTGTGCCGGTCGCTGGTTTCCCCGAAGCGGAAGAGCGAGACGTTGGTGCGGCCGGCGTGCGCGATGTTGACGCCGTCGATGGTGCGGTAGTCCTCGATGTGAGACTCCATGGTGGTCTCCCAGTATACGCAGTCCTTGGCCGATGCCGTTTTGATGCGGAGGAGGTGCGAGTCCTCGAGCTGGACGAGGAGACCGGTGCGCTGGCTGAAGTAACCCCAAACGGTGTGGCGGATGATTTCGACGCTGCTGCTGCTGCGCGCTCGAAGGGTCGTCGCCTCCGCGTCCAGGCGCAGCACGAAGCAGTCCTCACCGTTGATGGCCTTCTCCCCGAGGCACACCGAGTTGGCGAACAAGTTCGCCGTCGATCTCGGATCGAGCCCCTGAAACGTTGCGATTTTGGTGAGCGCGATACGTTCAACGAAATGTTGCTGGCGTGTTGGGTACCTGGAGAGAGCGGCGAAGGGGGCGAGGAGGTCCGCGGGAGGCGTGCGACTGGTTCCACGGCGTTTGTCGCCAAGCCACCTTACCGTCGCTCCCGGCGCTGATCTTGCTCCCGGAGACCATCAGCTCCAGGCACCACAATTCGGGCTTTTTCTGCCACAGCACGAACCCTCCGATCTCTCCGACGTTGCCGAGCCCCTTCCTCGCCTTCCTGCCATTGCCAGCCGCCGCTGCGCCGTCCCCGCTTCCGCCGCCGTTGCCTTTGGACATCTCCGTCGCCGTCATCCGGACCTTCCCCATGGCGTACATGCTATGGATCGCGTTCAGCGCCTGATCTCCTCCCGACGCCGCGATATACTGCTGCACGATGTACCTCGCCATCGACACTTCCTGCAATCACGAACAAAAACTGAGATATCAAAAATGCACACCAACTGTTCGCTCAATTGTCGAATAGAAGCAGCAATCTCACAATTGGGTCCTCCTTCATATCCTCAATGAGCGTGGAGTTGTAAGCGTGCACCGGAAGCGGGACGAGAGGCGCCCCGATGACACCCAGCATGAGCTGGAGCTCTGCGCCGCTGCCAATCGGTGACGACGGCGCCCGGTCGACGTGCGGCCGCATCCACGCCTTCACGTTGGTGCAGAACGTCTTGCTGCTACGGGAGCCAACGCCGCCGGCGAGGAACGTCTCCTCCGGCATGGGCACTTCCAGGACCGTGTCCAATCCATCCTCCCGCTCCAGGTTCGGCCACAGCTTCCTCATGGACGGAAGAAGAAGCGGAGGAAACCAACCAGTCTCGTCAAGCTCCAAACTTGATGCCTTCCTCTTGCCCTCGTCTCTGATTCACAGATTAGTAATGGAATTCAACTTGGATTCGCAAGAACGGTCGCTGTTGATGCAGCTGGCGCAGGCCGCAGGGCAATTTGTTATACTAAAAAAGTCGTCGTGGGCGCACGCTCTGCTTCAGATTGTTGCTTCGCTTCCACAGAGAATAATACAATACGAAAAGTCTAAAGATAATCAGCACTAAACATGTCGCCGCGATTGCAGGGATCTGCACAAAACAATTCCAAATGGGCAGCTTCCGGCAGGAAGACTTGCCCCAGCATTTCACCGGCCGGCCATAAAGATAAGCAAAAGATTATGTTGTTTATGCTGAATTGCACGTAAATATACGGCTGGATTGTTTTGTTTTTGTTGCATTATTGGCTTCGATTTCAGGAGCCAAATCTTTCCCGCCCCAAGCGTGCTCCCAGGGATCGCAATTCGTGATTAAGATTAAAAAATTAATGCACGTATTGGCCTCAGTCGATCATTGTGGAAGATCTTAAAATCTGATCGATCATTGTGGACGGTTTAAAATCTGATTAATTAGTAAACAAATAGAGCGAGGAGGAAACCAAGAAGAAGAGCAGCTTCGAGCTTCAGACCCTTACCACATGGCTGCTGAAGCAGGAGCAGGCCGGCGGCATCGACGCCGAGATGACCATCGTTCTGTCCCGCATCTCAATGGCCTGCAAGCAGATCGTCTCTCTGGTGCAGCGCGCCAGCATCTCCAACCACACCGGTGTCCAGGGCGCAGTGAACGTCCAAGGCGAGGATCAGAAGAAGCTCGATGTCGTCTCCAACGAGGTAAATCGTATCCTAAATCAATAGCTTGACTATTAAAACGGAAGATCAAGCTTTGATTCGATTGTGTAGCAGGTGTTCTCGAATTGCCTGAGATCGATTTGGCGGACGGGCATCATAGCTTCGGAAGAAGAGGATGTGCCGATGGTCGTGGAGGATAGCTACTCCGGCGACTACATCGTCGTATGTGACCCACTCGACGCTGCCGTCTCCCACCGGCTCTATCTTCAGCATCTACATCCCCAACGACGAGTGCCTCGCCGACCTCGGCGAGGACACCACCGTCCGTAAGCTCAGACGAACTGATACTCGCACCTCCATATCCACGAACACCGACCTCGGCGAGGACACCCCGGCTCCGGCGGCAAGCCTTACTCCGCCCGCTACATTGGCAGCCTCGTCGGCGACTTCCATCGGACGCAGCTTTACGGCGGCATCTACGGCTACCCAGGGACAAGGAAGAGCAAGAACGGAAAGCTCAGGCTGCTCTATGAATGCGCACCGATGAGCTTCGTTGTTGAGCAGGCCGGCGGCAATGGCTCCGACAGCCACCGGAGGATCCTCGACATCCAACCGACGGAAGTACGAGCTAATATTTATCAGTTATCTTTCAGAATTTCCTTGTTCTAACTCACTAATTCTTGTTCTGCATTGTTTCTTCCCCAATTCGACAGATCCATCAGCGGGTTCCTCTGTTCATTGGCAGCGTCGAAGGAGTGGAGAAGCTTGAAAAGTACTTGGCATGAGAACAAGTATTTAACGTCCTTTATCATTAATTCAACCATAAACAAAAGGATCATCAACGTCCTTTTGTTCTAAATCAATCCGAACAGCGTGGAAAATCCCAACTAAACTATGTGAATCTATAGGTGGCCTGATCTTTCCCAAGTATTTTTTTTTTCCTTCTCATACTTTATATCAGTAATGGGAAGATACAAGTTAAATAGTTTCCCTGATGTTTCTCTAAAGCTGGAAGTCGTAGGAGTTTACGTTCGACAACAAGAACATAACATCGATAAGAAAGTTCGAGCCAATAGCATCTTGTATTGATACTGAAGTCCCCAGCTTATTCATCATCATGTTTGGAGCACTGCATTCCTATCAATTCCAATGACTCCTCATGGCACAGGGCAGGCTTTAATGTCCCATATTTCATTTGCATACTGGGAGATGGTGCGATCGCTGCTAAATTTGCCACTACCGGCCGTGCTCAATATCGACATCTTTAGCCATCTCTTTGGGTCTCTGCAGATGAGGGAGAAAAGATGTACAGAAATTAAATGGGGGTGCTGGGTTCTTCAAACAAAAATGACAAATGCAAAGGAGTTAGGAGAATATTTTTAGTCTGATCTTTAAATTTGGTCATTAAACAACACAAACTAACCACATAACAATCAATTTCTAGCTCGGATTGCACCGTGTCAAATGGGGAGACAAAAATGGCCAAGACAAGGCAATCATCATGATCGTTAAGCCTAAGGATTTAGGCTTTCTGTGCATCTTATCCACTAATCTCAGGCTATGTTAGTGGTAATATTTGAATCTATTAAACGTTTTTCAATAACACAGTATTTAAATCATTTTACAGACAAATACAATAAAGAAGAGTTAGTTAAAGAGTATCACAGATGTGTCACAAATGATTGTCAACAATACGGCTACAAGATGGCGAACACAGAAGAAAATGATACGGATATTTTTTGAGAGAATGTTAGAGGGAACGAAAGATCAATGACCTATACTATATACGTACACATACACATAAACTACTGCAGACACATAGCACGATATCTAAATGGTATATGCTGATATCTTATAACCCACAAGCAGAATCATTCATTTTCGAATTATTTAGTGTCATCGGCTATATCAAATATTCACCAAAAAGCATCTAAAAAAGTAAATAATGATATATTGAAGGCAGTTTCCTTACTTGTATGCTTCATCCACATGAGACTGGGCTTCAATATAACTTGGGAAGTCATAACCAACAAGAAAATAGTCAGCACGACCATAGCCGGAATTTCCTTCCAAAGAATCTAGAAGAGCACTGTAGTCATAGCTACCAAATGCACCGCTCCTAATAAACTGTTTGGCCTCTTCAAACCGAGGATCTGGTTTGAACTGTAAGCATTGACAGTGTGATTAATAATCAAAGTTTTGGTTACAGTAAGATAATCCATTTGGTTGACTGTGGCAGCAAATGCGAATGAAAAATAAGGTTAACCAAATCCCAAAAACTCAGTTAAAGCATATGTAATCATGATGGCTTATCATTAACTTTCGTGGCTTAGTTTCATTTCACAAGTATGCTATGATAAAATATGATCATGAAGATAAAATAATTACTGCAATTATAAACATGTTTATTTAAATTTTAACTGACTATATGCATATCAAAGACAATTACCAATCCATTCTCTCTATCTTTCCGGAGCTTTGCAACTTCATCAGCTTTGGCACTGAAAAGGAAGGAATTATCTTCTCCTATTTCTTGTCTGATTTCCACATTTGCACCATCTAGAGTGCCAATTATGAGGCAACCATTCAGGGAAAATTTCATGTTGCTTGTCCCACTAGCTTCCATTCCTGCTGTGCTGATGTGTTGAGATAACTCACTGCCAGGAATAAGCAACTCAGCTACGGAGACATTGTAATTTGGTATGAAGATAACCTGGAGAATCACAAATTAAATGTAAATATTCATTAACTGCAAAATATGTGCAAGGACTTAGTATATGCTTATCACTGCCCATAACATTAGATGGGAGTGATCTAAATGCTCACTGTGAATGCAGCACTTAATCATATCTAGAGTAAAATTAGATTTACTATCCTCCAATGAAACCAAAAGCTATGGAAGTTTATTTATCCTTGGTTCTAAGAGAAATACGAGAGGCACAACTTAGAAACAAAACCTGGAATAATTCTTTTGTAAACTGATTGCTCATTTGAGTGTTCAACAGAAATAGTTTATCTGCTGCATCTTGGTCCAGCATCTATTAAGCCAGGTATGTAGAAAAGCATGAGATATAGGCAAATCCTACCTTCAAATAGTTGTTGACTTCTGGATCATTGTTGACAACAGAACCAACATCATTGACCAGCTTGACAATTCTTTTAGCATTTGTACAGGTTGCAAATGCTTTTCCACCAATCATGACAGTCCGTGGCGTTGTTTTCTTTCTCTCTTCAATGGTCATTTCCTACAAAGTTGGAGACAATAGTCATAAGAGACAGAATCAGCAATAAAATCCATATTTACTATCAACGGGTATCATAGTCAACTAGTGGAAGCTAGCACAATTGACTGATTTCATATTCATGTTAAAGCAACAAACTTTGTGGAATATTTTTTAAAAATTCTGAAAATCAATCCCAGCCAAACAGATATTGTAAAAGATAATGAAAGATAGGGCTGTCCTACAATTCAGTTAGCTCAAACAAACTTAGCATGTTCCGTGCATTTTAAATATATAATTAAAATTTTCCAAAAAAGGAAAGCACTCATTATACTAATTCTACCTTTAGTTTATTGTATCTATAGACAGTCCCTAGAATGTTCAGATGCTGCCTTTTGTATTCATGAATTCGCTTAATCTGTATGTCAAAGAGGCTGTTGGGGTCAATGGCCACACCTGTAACATGCAACACATACTGTGCCAAGCGATGCTTGTTAGCCATCTTGGCTGAAGCCCACTCACCATGCAACTCAGCATTGTCTGCAAACTGTAGAAGATAGGGTCACCAGATCACATAATACTTCAGAAAGCACAGCACATTTAGTAAAAACATAGTTCCATCATACATACTTTACGAAGACCAGAAAGAAGGTCAAGATTTGTGATCCATCCATCTGTTTTGAGCCATTTGGTGATGATATCACTCAGCTCAGGGCTACAAAATTTGATCCAACGACGAGGTGTAATACCATTGGTTTTATTCTGAAACTTGGCAGGCCAAATTGAGAAGTAATTAGCAAATAAGTCTGCCTTCAGAATGTCACTGTGTAGTTCTGCTACTCCATTCACCTGAAAATGTAATAAGCAAGTGACGCAAGAGCATCCAACAATACAATTAATTTATATCCTCTAATATATTTATGTTCTCCTTCGAGCTATGATGAGAAGAAAATGAGACTATCAGCCTTCCTTTTGGGCCGATCAAGACTACTAACAAGGAAGATGATCAATCCGCGGACTCCTGACGCGGTTGCGCTCTATTCGGAGTTTGGGCGAGAAAGAATCAACTTTCTAATAGCCGCCAAAACTCTAAAATTAGTCTTTTAATTTTTTTTATTTGTTTTAAATTTTTAGCCGACTCCACGTAGTGGGATAAGACTCGGTTGTTGTTGTTGTTGTTTTAAATTTTTAAAATTAGTTTTCTTTTCTTTATCTCCTATTTTTTTTAAAAAAAATATTTTTTTTTCTAAAACTTAATTTAGATTTTATCTTTTATTTTAGGATTAATTTTTTTTTACTTTTTCTTTTTCTGTTATGATTTTTTTTATTTCTTAGGCTATTTAAATAAGAGTTAATCTCTTGTAAAAACATATTGAGTTTGATTTTGATTTAAATACAATTAGTTTTCGTTTAAATCTAAAGGCGGCTCCTCTTTATTAGCTAATCCCTTTCTTCCCACGCTTTCTCTACAACCTCTTTTCTAATATCGCATCCAGAGATTTTCTCCCCTGCGCCAGCAAACCTCCTTCAGATTATTTTACTAATAAAAGGAAAGTGAATCAGGAATGCACTAGAGATGTGAAGAGAGTGTAAGAACTAGTTCTTATTCTTTTCCATCTTAAGAAAAGATGGCATTTGAAGGTTATCATTGTAAGAGGATAGATCCTTGTTGTCAAATGGCAGCACAGGAAAATATGGAATTCATACCTTGTGGGAAGACACTACACACAAATTAGACACTTAATCTATGACCTACTAAAATGAGATAAGACAAAATGGCATACCCGCTTATCAATCTCTTCAATGATTTCCATATGCCTCGGAAGGAGCTTATACATAACAGCTTGTGGCCATTTTTCTAATGCTTCAGGAAGAACAGTATGATTTGTATAAGCAACAGTCCTCCAGTAGGATTTTCAAAAAAAAATCAATCTCCAAACAGGAAAAATTCTAAACAATCATGAGAAAATGGAATAAAAAAAGGTTAAAACTATCATCGTTAGAGCAGTGACAGAAATTCAATTATTAGTATTTTGAAAGACCATGAAAAACTACTGAATTCACCTAGTTGTGACATCCCAAGCCTCATCCCAACCTAGCTCCTCATCAACAACCGCATTAGTTCTGGTATTGCAAGTGTTGGATGAGTATCACTCAGTTGAACAGCAACCTTGCTAGGAAAGTCAGACCACTTCCAAGCCATGTTCCCTGCCCTTCTCTCCTTGAATCTCATTATGATGTCCTGCAAATTATGTCAGTATTGCACCATATTAGTGTTAGAATAATAGACTGAGTTTGGATACACTATACAATAACAAGCTAGGAGTCCCAGCTATTACAGGAAAGCTACATGAATCCTGTCATTGAACTCTATTATAAGACTATACCGCTAATAATTAGATATTTTGAATCACTTTTGATTATGCTAAACAATTTTTTCTCCCTCTACCTTTCATGCCTTTTTTTAAACGATTAACTTGTCTAACAAATAATTTATTCATCATGTTTGATCCTTTTCATACCCTCAACTTATTTTCTCTGATTTTATCAGACAAGAAGTCTAGAACTACGCTAATTTCTCCCTAATATTAGTATTTTATATTTTAACTTCTATACTAACTCTATATATCCATCTTAGCATTTCCTCTATGCTACTAACATAAATGTATTCTTTCCTAGATAATAGTCAGACTCATAGTTCATCACTCAAAAGTTTTATTAAATTTTTTATTTTAGCCTAAGAGTATGCAAGTATTTCACAACTCCAGAAGCTCCTATCCGTTTAACCATTCACTTTCTATCATATTGATGATATCTTCCCTAATATTTTCTCTTGCAAATTTTCTGTCCATGCATCTCAACTAGGAAATTGCATCATGAAGAAGAAAAAAATAGAGGGAAGAGAACAAAACCTTGATTTTTCTGTCAAAGAAGAAAACTTCGTAATTTTTTGCTTGAAGTCCTTATCAACTGACTTTTTATGACAATGAAAATGGCAATTTGCTTCCAGAGGTTACACAACTTCAATTATTTTCCATTGACCTACAATGAGAAATGAGAGAAAATCTATCCACTAGATACCACCAACTAATATGGATGTAAGGAGTTCTTAAGCTATCAAGCTAAGACATCTGATGTTAGTTTTTTGAAAATCCTAAGCCGCATGAATTCTAGATATCCGAAATAAGAAATCGATTAGAAAAAACAAGAAGATGAGCATGGATCTAGTTTCATCAATTAAACATGACATAATAACATAATGAATACATAAACCGAAAGTGACAAAAAACCTGATTGTAGAGCCATAATCCTTGTCTTCGAAAGAGATCCCCTGAGGAAGAAGAAAAAGAAGAAGCAAAATCAAAGGGGAAGATCTTCTAAGGGGCTCAGGGTTGACGGCGCTGAATTCTCTTGGTCTAATGAAGAACCAAGAGATATCTCAAGATGATGCCCTAAACCCTTGGGGACCTCCCCTTATATAGACAACCAATCCATTATCAGCTCATAGATGATAACAAATTAGGCTAAAGGGTTCTACACATATAGAGTCCACATTCAATAACCCGAAACCCAATAACTTAAGTTATATCACTTAACGGGTTTCGGTATCGCAAGTCTTTAAATCGCATGTAAGTCCACCTTAAGGGATAATTAAATCTAACAATCTCCCACTTGAGCTATATGTGATTATAAACAACACGCGAATACTTTATGGGTACAAGATACCTCTGTAACAATCTGGTCCATTAATTTCATTGGTATAGGACTAAAGAGGTCATAACTACTGTATATGATCGTAACAAGTCCCAACAGTAATCACAATACCAATGTCATTAATGACATAGATCAAGATGTGGATGTGTAGAGTGGAAATTACATGAA
>JBBUKS010000073.1:3703113-3714819 GCA_038050645.1 Hedychium gardnerianum
ACTAGCTACCCAAGGACATTATTATACTTAGTTATTTGACACTAATACAAAGTAAGTATAATAACCAAAAACCATGCATTTATTAATAATAGAATATGATTCAAAAAGTCCTTAGTCAATCATCACATAATTGACTCTAGGGCTTCTACTAACACTTATACTCTACGATCATTGTGTGGGGCTTCCTCAGCTGTAATCTGCTTGTAACGACCATGACTACGACGCCCATCCATGTGATCTAAAGGCTCTAATATAAACTGATGTCGGGGACAGAATAACAATTATTTTGTGGGTGAGTTTTCTCAGAGGGATTGCAAAGAAAGATTTAAAAAGAATTTTTTTTGATAAAACGTAGAAGAGTCACTTCTAGGTTTAAACTAACAAAAATTATTAAACCAAAAAAAAAGATGTCTAACATCAACCAAACAAGTGTTTAAATAGCCTAAACCCCTAAAAACAAAACAAACCCTAAATAGTCAAGTCGTGTTCCCTGCTAGAACGTGTTCCTTTGCTTCATCAAGGAATAAAATGCAACATGATCGTGTCAGGGGACATAACCTAGCCATGTTGGATACTGGAAAACTTGTTTTCACTTCTCCAAGGCACAAAAAGAAGCACGCCTTTGCCAAGGAACACAGGTTGGCTGTATTTGCTAATGGAAACCTCGATTATACCTCGCCATGGCACAAAATGAAGCAAACTCGTGTCAAGGACCACAAACTGGTTGTTCTCTTTGAACCTCCTGCATCACAAACATATAATAAATTTAGATGTCTTTAAATCTATTTTTTTTCATATTTTGGAAAAATATTCTCTCAATAAAATCAACCAAAGAGCATGCTCATGTTTCTAGAATTCTAAAATCATGCACCATATTTTACATTTTATGAAAGGCCATATTTCTTTTCCAAAATTCTTTCCACCCAATGCAGCCTCAAATTAAAGAAAAAAATATATTATTTTATTTAAATTGAATCAAATCAAACCAAGGTAAATAATAATAACAATAATAATAATAAAAACAACTTAGTTATTTTATCAAACATTTTCATTAAAAATATTATTATTGACCTTAAAAATCTCATATTTATATCAAATTAACATTGTTGCATTCCTAATGACCTCCTAAATCTATCCATTTTTTTAAAAGAATTTTTTAGTATTTTTGGTCCATTAATGAGTTTTGATTAAAAGTTATTAATGACTTTAAAGAGATCAAATTTGTTCTAAATTTATGCCTTTGTTGGGGAGCCCAATACAATGTGTGTATTAGACATGTTTCACAAATGCGCAATGGAAGATGAATAATAAATCTAATTTATTATAATATACACATCATACGCATACAGGATACAACATGCCAAACAAAATTGTATAATTAAAATTTTATGAAACTAAATTATACCTGCGAGTTTGTAATTGAACCTTGTAAAGAGCGTTTGCTAGCCTCGCAAAGCTATCCTCTATCGGGATCAACGAGTAAGATTAACAAAGCTTGCCTCTACTCATATCCACGCCGAGTTATCCTTGAGGAGACTTTATTAAGTCACAAGTCGTGTCTCTACTTCGATACTAGTCGAAGGGAGGAGACAAAGCAATCTGAGAGAGGGATCAAGGTTCGATTTGTACCCGACTGTACAAATCAACCGGCAGCAACAACTTTTGTTGTCGTTGTTCGGAGCCTCAAACCTTGTTTCTAACAAGGAGCAGCAAGTCTGGTGATGGAGTGTTCCGACATCAACTATTTCTCGTCGGAACAAGACCTTGGATGGCTAGAAGTGGGATGAGCAGTGGTTGGATGAAGCACATCAGCCTTTGCCATGCCACAGCCTTGGCCGGAAGCAACCTTTGTTGTTCCGGTGGTACAAGGGGGCAACAACCACTTACTTTCAGCGGTGGAACAACCACCTTTTGCTAGTACAAACCCACCGCCGGCAACAACAATTGCTGGGCGGTGGAAGAGAATGGGCGACGACAAGTCCTACCTGGAACAACCCCTTTGGCAGTGGCAATTCCTATCCGGTGGGCCTTGCTGGGCAATGGCTGCAAACTAGCCAGCAGCAATTCGGCATCAAGCCTTTTTGGGCGCCGACAGCAAAGAGGTAGCAGCCCTTTTGGGCATCGGCAGCAAGGAGGACTTTCCTCCTTGTGTTTGTTATCCGGTGGCAACAACCAGCACCGGTGGGAAGCAATAGAGTGTGGGTGCATGGTTGCTGATCTGGTGGTCCTGCAGCTGCCGACAGTGGCTCTCCTTGGGTGGCAAGGTGTTGGGTGGCGGTAATGAGAGGAGAGGGAGAGGAGAGAAGAAATAACCTAAACCTAATCAAATTAGGTTTTGGGTTCAATCACCAATTTTCTCCCCAATCTATATCTTATATATAGATATCTTATCGGGTTTGAATATCAAACTCAAACCCATATTTGCTAACCCGAAACCCTATCCATTATCCTTAAGTTTGGTTCAAGACCAAACCACATTAGTTCAAAAATAAACCTCTTTTAATTAAAACCAGACCAATTTGATTTATAATTAAACCAAAGAGGGTCCAATTCATCTTCAAAAGATGTTGTATATTCGCACTTCCGTTCCGACAAAATATCTTTCATATTTTCCCTTCATCTGGTCTAACCAGACTCAATCTTTCTTGATATAAAAATTCAATTCTCAAACTCATTTTATGTTTCTTGAATAAACACATAGTGCGTGTGACCTTGTCGGTTCCTAGTTTATGTTGGTCGTTCATAATTAACTATTAATTAAGGATAAATCATGAGTGGTACCTAATAGTACATCATGATCCCCAATTAATCAAAAAATCAACGATTGATCCCAGAACTATTTTTGAACCCTTCAGCAGCTACAATGAGTCATGCCTCGTTCCTTTCACTCGTCTTATACCCACTTGGTTCAGAACATGATCTATGTGTCAGTCCCCACTAGGTTGACTATGTCATACCTAGCCCAAATTATACTTCCTCGTCCCGAAAATTCAAATTACTCAGACATGTGTTTAAGAGTAGCATACTCTTGACATGCATTGCTTTGGCCAAAGACTTTAAGTAGCAATCCTAACAAATGGTCTTAGGGTATACATCTCCTTATACAAGGAGCAGTGAATCTCTTGTGGGTTATCGAAGCACCTTCAGGCACTTCGACTTATACTCAATCATCCCAGGTCCATACTTCCAAGAACATGCTTACTTAAGATGTCAAAGTATAAGTCTCCATAACCAAGATGACTTGAATACCTCAAGTCGAAGAAAACTCGTACTTAAGCTACAATGAGATCTTTATTGACATATTCATATATGTAAAGAACCATATGAAGTTTCATGGCAGGTCACTCCAATAAACTAATTATCTTTAACTAGCATCCACGTTTAACTCTTGATATCTTAATGTCTCCAAGCAGCAAGGAGCGACAATTTAGATAAATCAAGGAGTATAACACATGCTAGTCTCTCAGAATTGATGATGTTCAAACTCATCAATTCATCGACTAGGGATTATTTTAATACATTCATAATTATATATGTAGAAATGTTCACTAGTTATGATCCAATCATAAGTTCTCTCATACTATAAATCGTATTGTGGACATTCAGTAATGAATTTATGATCCAATCATATACATTAAGAATGTACACTCAAATAGTGAATAATTAATTATCTAATAAATAGTACATTCTATAAGGCGATTGTCTTAGGACATCTCTTAAATATAACAATCTCATCATGTCCCAAACTCTTGATTAAGTTTAGAAAAACTTTTTAAAATTTTAACCTTCTTTACTTTTGATACAGTATCATATCTAGACCTATACACCTATAATTCAATTTAGGGCAACACTAATAACTTCCTTATATTCTTTTGATTTTGTCTATGCTAAAGTTTCAAAATTTTAAAAGCATTTATGTTATCAATGAATTTTGATCAAAACTTATTGATCAACCTAGATAAATTAAATTCATTAAAATCTGGTTCAATAAGTTCCTTCCACTCTTCTAAGACTTATCATGCCCTAAAACTCTTAATTTATGACCCCTATCAGTCTTGAAAAACTATTCAAAAAATTTAGCATTCTTTATTTTTGTCACAATGTTATAGTTGGACCTACATATCTTTGATCCACTCTAGGACAACATCGATAAATTCTTTGCACTCCCCTAATCTTGTACATGCCAAAGTTTTAGGATTCTAAAAGTGTTTAAATCATTTATGAGTTTTGTCCAAAACTCATTGATACCTAGATAGATAAGTCAGATTCAATCCAAGATCGGTCCAATAGGCTTCTTCCACTCCTCTAAGTTTTATCATGCCAAAAACTGTTGACTCATAACCCCTATCAAATTAGACAAACTGTTCAAAAAATTTAGCCCTTTTATTAAAAAAAAAAGGCAAGTCTTATATCTAGATTTAGACACCTTTAATTTAATTTAGGACAACATTAATAATTTCCTTGTGATCTTGTCTATGCGAAAGTTAAAATTCTAGAAGCATTTAAGTCATAATAAATTTTGATCAAAATTCAAATCATTGATAGACCTAGACAAGTCGACACCAATAATTTTATATACTTTTGAGAATCAATATTTTTATATACTTTTAAGAATATTATTGTTAGATTGAATTTGATTTGTCCAAGTCAAGAGTCAAGTGTTTTTGAATATTGTGAGACTTACGAGAGTGGAAGGAATCTAAATAATCAGATTTGGATTGAAACTGACTTGTCTAGTTTTATTAATTAGTTTTAGTTAAAAATTATTAATGACTTAAATACTTTTGAAATCCTAAACCTTTAACATGGATAGATTCTCTAGATTAATAAAGATCCCGAGTAGAGATTTTGGGCATGATGAAACTCAAGAAAAAGAAAGAAATTTATTAGATTAAATCATTTGATCTTCCACCTTTGGAGCTCTCCTCCTTGAAGTTGCTTTGACTAAGCTGCTCCAAGGTATTTTTTTTCTTTTTTTTTTCATTTTCTTTTTTTCCCCTATTGTAAATTAGCTATTAAAAAAAATAAAAGACTAAAAAAAGATTTTTTTTATTTATTAATATTCTCTTGTAATTTTTTAAATTTTTTATTAAAACTCTAAATTTAAAAATAAGAATGTGAATAAATTTAGGAGATCATTAGAAACATGACATAAATTTAGAATAAATTTGAGATTTTTAATTACTTTTTGAATGGAAGTGGTCGATGAAATAAATAACTATGTTTTATATATATATTTTTTAGTTCGATTTAAATAAGAGAAAAGTAAGAAAATAAAAATAAAATAAAAGTGAGATGACGCAACTAATTTTTGCAATTTAGAAAGAGCATCTCGTGTTGTGCTCGTTTTTAATTTTCCTCTGCAGCCGTTTCGTTGCCTGATGATCTCCATCTCACTGTCCACCGTTCCACTACACACTTAAGATTCGAGTCCAACTCCAAGATGATGATCTTCACCTCCACCCCACCAACCACTTGCTCGATCCGCCTCCTTTACTGTCCCCTCCTATCTCTCTCGCCCAAACCCAATGGCCAGTCAACTGTTGTTGTTGTTGCTGCTGCTGCTGCTGCTTTTATCCTCAAGCATTGGGTGTGTGCTTGCCGCAGATCAGGATAACGACCGGATCGGGCAGCTCCCCGGCCAGCCCGGGGTATCCTTCTCTCAGTTCGCCGGGTATGTCACCGTCGACTCCCGCCGTGGCCGTGCTCTCTTCTACTGGCTCGTCGAGGCGCCGCCCGCCGTGCCGCTCGCGCCCATTGTGCTCTGGCTCAACGGCGGCCCGGGGTGCTCCTCCGTCGGCTACGGCGCGTCCGAGGAGATCGGCCCCTTCCGCATCCGCTCCGACGGATGGACTCTCGATCTCAATGTTTACGCGTGGAACAAAGGTTGGTCGACCTCTTTTGTGCTCAAAGATTGGATTTTTGCCTGGTCGATCTGGAGTGCGTCGTGGGCTTGATTTTTTTTTTTTTTTTTTTTTTTTTTAACGGAATTGGTGGGCGTTTGCAGTGGCCAATTTGCTGTTCCTGGAATCTCCCGCAGGCGTCGGCTTCTCGTATTCCAACACTTCCATGGATCTGTATACTGCTGGTGATGCGAAAACAGGTTATGTTCTTTCATGTTGGTGATGGTTTCGTCCGGTTAAGTTTCTTTTCAAATCGTATTATTGCGATACTTTTTATTCTATTACGCAGCTGTGCAGTACTCCATCATCTTTATTGTTTTTGATGATGAATTTATGAGAATGCAAGATAAAGTGTGCTAATTGTTGGGTAGCCCGACGCGGATGTGTGCTTTTAGACGTTTCAAAAATGTGCACAGCGGGAGACAAATAATAAATCCTAATTTATTACAACACATTCACGCATGCAAGATATAACACGTGCAGACATAATCGCAATATAAAATTTTACGGAAAAAAATTTATTCTAGTTATACCTGACGGATCATGTGAAGTGGAAAGGGCATCAATCGAACATCGCTATCGAGCTTTGCCTCTATTCGTATTTACGTCAAGAATTCCTCAAGATGACTTCGGAAGTCACGAGTTTCGTCCTCACGAAAAGTACTAGTCTTGCGTGTGAAGACGAGGTTTAGTGTCCGACGGCATACGCAACCAGATGACACCAAACGAGAGATAAACACCAAAAGAAAGCTTGCTGTCCGGCCTCGAAAAGGGGGTTGTTCGCATCTTTTTCCTCACTATTCGGCGTCAGTAATTTACTGCTGACGAGGTATGAAGTACCCTAAGGCGTCGGGATCCGGTAGCAACGTTTGCTCACTGAAACGGAGGTCGGAGGAGGTTGAGAAGAGACAAAACGCCGGCGGACAGCAAGCTGTCCCGCCGGCTCTTCTATGATTGGAACGGCGGTGGCCGGCTGGAGAAGGCTCCTCCGGCGTCTTGCTAGCCGGCCGGAGGTGGTTGGCCGGTGGGTGATGGCCGGAGCTTGGGGAGCGGCGGACCAAAGGACTCCTTCCTTTGGTGTTAAGCGGCATAAGGAGAAGAAGAGAGGTGAGGTTTTTGGAAACTCTTTCCAAAATTTAAACCCAATTTTATTTCAAATAGAATTCCTCTTCCAATAATTCCTAATTCTCCTCATAGAGGATATATTTATACACCTCCTTTATGAATTAGAGAACAAGTCATCTCATAAGTTCAAACCCAACCCATTAAGCTTTAACCAAAATTTAGCCCATTAAGCTCTTGGTTTGGTTCAAAGACAAGTTATACTTCTTGTCCTGTGGATTCAAATTACTCAGACATATATCAGTGTCGTACTCTTGACATGTGATGCTTTGGCCAAAGACTTCGAGTAATAATCCTGACAAACGGTCGTATGGTATACGTCTCCTCGTAAAGAGTGATGAATTCATCCAATCACCTTCGGGCACTTCGACTTACACTCAATCATCCCGGGTCCACACCTCCTCGGAGATGTTTGCTTAAGATATCAAAGTATAAGTCTTCATGACCAAGATGACTTGAATACCTCAAGTCAAAGGAAACTTATACTTAAGCTGCAATGAGATTTTCATTGACATATCTATAAATGTAGAGAACCATATGAAGTCTCAAGACACTCCAATGAACTAGTTACCATTAACTAGTATCTACATTTATCTCTTGATATCCCAATGTCTTCAGCCAATAAAGAGCGGCTGCTTGGACAAGCCAAGGGGTATAACCCGCGCTAGTCTCATAGAATTGATGATGTCCAAACTCATCAATTCATCGACTAGGGATAGTTTCAATACATTCATAATTACACATGTAGAGATGCTCACTAGTTGTGATCCGATCACATGTTCTCTCGAATTGTATTGTGGACTTTCAGTAACTGAGTTTAAGATCCAATCATGTACATAGAAGATGTATACTCAATTAGTGAAACTTTATTTATCTAATAAATAAGTACAAATCATAAGGAGATTATCTTGGGACACCTCTCAAATATAACATACTCTCACTTCACCTAATGTCAATCACTATGGTATCCAATACCATACATCTGGACGTGACTCTCAAACTTACTTTGTGATAGAGCCTTTGTAAAAGTATCCACTAGGTTTCATTTGGTGGGAATCTTCTCGATTTGTATTTCTTTCTTACTAATGATCTCTCTGATCAAGTGATAGTGGCGAAGTACGTGTTTGGATCGCTGGTGAGACCTGAGTTCCTTTTCCTGAGCAAAGACTCCAGTGTTGTCGCAATAAGCTGGTAATGCTTCAACAATGGTCGACCACTCCTAGTTCATTGATGAACTTCTTGATCCAAACTGCTTCCTTTGCTGCTTCCAAAGTTGTAATGTATTTCACTTTAGTGGTAGAATCTGCAACGGTATCTTGCTTGAAACTCTTCCAACTAATTGTGCCTCCATTTAATATAAATATATATCCAGACTGGGACTTGGAGTCATCCTTGTCCATCTGGAAGTTGGCATTCGTATACCCGCGTGTAACCATATCACAATTTTCATATACAAAGAACACATCCTTTGTTTTTCTCAAGTACTTAAGGATTGTCTTGACAACCGTCCACTAATCCATTCCTGGATCTGACTGGTATCTGCTCATGACACTCAGAGCGTACGATACATCGGACCTTATACATAACATAACATACATGATAGATCCTATCGCTGACACATAGAAAATCTTACTCATGCAAATCCTCTCATCTTCCATGAGTGGGCACATAGACTTCGAAAGGTGAATCCCATGTCGCATGGGTATAAAACCTTTATTGGATTCATCCATGCCAAACCTCTTTAGGACTTTGTCTATATATGTAGACAGCGAAAGACCAAGTAACCGTTTTAATCTATCTCTATAGATCTTAATCTCAAGGATGTAGGTTTCTTCTCCCATATCTTTAATGGAGAATGCTTTGGACAACTAACTTTTAACTGACTGTAGAACTATTACATCGTTTCCTATAAGCAATATGTCATCAACATAGAGTACTAAGAATACGACCGCACTCCCACTTACTTTTTTGTACACACAAGGTTCGTTAGGATTTTGTGAGAAATCAAACTCTTTGATCACCTCATCAAAACAGATATTCCAACTCCTAGATGTTTGCTTCAATCCATAAATGGATCGTTGAAGTTTGCATATTTTATTTTTGTCAACAGACGTGAAACCCTCAGATTGTATCATATACACTTTCTCAAATAGATTTCCATTAAGGAAAGTCGTTTTCACATTCATCTGTCATATCTCAAAATCATAATGAGCTGCTATGTCCAAGAGTATCCAAATGGATTTAAACATAGCTAATTGTGAGAAGGTTTCATTATAGTGAACACCTTGCTTTTGACGATAGTCTTTCGCTACTAATCTTGCTTTGTAGGTAATCACATTACCATCCATGTCAGTTTTCTTTTTGAAAATCCACTTGCACCCAATAGGTGAAACACCTTCAGGTGGATCAACCAAGTTCCAAACTTGGTTCTCATACATGAAATCCATTTTCAACTTCATTGCTACTAACCACTTATTCCTTTCTGAACTTTTTAGAACTTCTTCATAATTAGTAGGTTCATCATCCTCAATGAGCAATACATTATTCGATTCACTTATGAGAAATTCATATCTCTCAGGAATCGTACGTATCCTAATAGTTCTACGAAGAGGTGATGTCACAATAGGTTTAACTGATAACTCGTCACTATGAGTAATCGGTTGTGGTTCTTGACAAGACATCTCTTCAGTGTCTATTGGAGTCTCTTGAACTTCCTCAAGTTCAACCTTATTCCCACTAGTTTCCTGCAAAAGAAACTCTTTCTCTAGGAATACAACATGCCTTAAAATAAACACCTTTTGTTCCAAGGGATGATATAATTGGTAACTCTTTGTTTCCTTAAGGTAACCAATAAATATACACTTATCAGACTTAGTATCTAGCTTGTCTGATATAGTCCTCTTCACATAAGCAGGACAATCTCATATCTTCAAGTAAGATAGATGAAATTTCTTACTAGTCCATATCTCATATGAAATAGTAGAAATTGCTTTAGTCGGGACTCTATTTAGCAAGTAAACAGTTGTCTCGAGTGCATAACGCCAAAAGAATTTGGGAAGACTTGTATGATCCATCATTGACTTAACTATGTCCAACAAGGATCGATTTCGCCTTTCTGATACACCATTACGTTGTGGTGTATAAGACGGAGTCCATTGAGACAATATTTCATTGTCCCTTAGATAATCTTAAAACTCTTGGCTTAAGTATTCACCACCAAGATCGGTTCGAAGTATTTTAATACTTTTACCAATTTGTTTTTCTACTTCATTTCTGAATTCTTTGCACTTTTCAAATGCTTCAAACTTCTGTTTCATCAAATACACATATCCAAATCGTGAGTGATCATTGATGAAGGTAATGAAGTAGTTATAATCTCCTCGTGCATGAGTTTACATTGATCCATATACATCGATATGTATGAGGCCAAGCAACTCTCTCACTAGTTCACCCTTTCCAAAAAAGGTAACTTTGTCATCTTGCCTTTTAAGTATGAATCACATGTATTAAATGAATCCAATTTAAATGATTCCAGAATTGCAAGTCTTTGCAATTCAGATATGCGTTTCTTGCTAATATGGCCAAGGCGACAATACCACGAGTAGAAGGTTAATTGATCATCTTTTCGAGCATGCTTGTTGTTTGCTTCGATATTGAATACATCATCGGATGTATCTAATGGGTAGATTCCATTGCATAAAGTTTCAGTACCATAAAGAACATCATTCAAAATTATGTAACAACTATTGTTACTGAAAGTCAAATGGAAACCTTCTCTATTTACACAAGAAATAGAAACAATATTTTTTATTAATGCAGAAATGAAATAACAATTATCCAGTTTTAAGACAAGTCTACTAGGAAGCTTCAACAAATATGTTCTAATGGCCACAGCTGTAACTTTTTCTCTATTGTCAACTCGCAGATTTGATTCTCCCTTAATGAGTCTTCTGCTATTCCTTAGGCCTTGTATGTCATTACATATATGTGAGCCACACCCAATATCCAATATCTAAGTGTTTGAGGAAATAACATGACAATCAATAACAAAAGTACCTGAAGCAGATGGGGCATCAGATGTCAATTTCTTCTTCAGCGACTCAAGATAGATCTTCCAGTTTCTTTGCCAGTGACCCATCTTGCCATAATGGTGACATGGGCCCTTTTGTGCTGGTTCTTCTTTCTTATCCTTTTTCTTCCCTTTGGATTGATGCTTTGACTTTCTCTTTAAACCTTTCTTAGAGGAATCAAGTAACATCACAGTCTTTGGTTCTTTCTTAACAGAAGGCTCCACGGTCTTGAGCATGTTGATCATCTTGGGAATCGTAGACTCAAGATGGTTCATCCGATAGTTCATCATAAACTGTGAAAAATTATTGGGCAAACTATGCAAAATTAAGTCAATACTTAATTTGTGATCCATCGTAAAACCAAGTGATCTTAGACGCTCAATGTATCCATTTATCTTCAGTACAAATTGCACCGCAGATGAACCCTCCTACATCTTTGAGCAAAAGAGAAGTTTAGAGATCTCGAACCTTTTGGATCTAGCTTGCTCATCGAAAAGCTCACGAAGATGATAGATAATCATATAAGCATCCATATTGTTAAATACGGTAAAATAAATAATTAAAATGGGTGTGTTGACCGGAGAATAAGCTTAAAAAGAAATTTTGGGAAA
>JBBUKS010000073.1:3714919-3735902 GCA_038050645.1 Hedychium gardnerianum
AGATAACTTTGCGACTTGTCTCTGTAGATCTTGAATCTTGTCTTGGGTACTACGACCACGGTGCGAGGCTTCCTCAGCCGGAACCTGCCTGTCACGACCACGATCACGACCACGATGACCATCCATGGGATCTAGGGCTCTGATACCAACTGGCGCAGGGGAGAAAACTCCGGGTGCGACGTTAGAATAGAGGTTGCAGAGAAAGCGTAGGAAGAAGGGGATTCGCCAACGAAGAGGAGTCACCTCTAGGTTTAAACGAAAATAAATTTTATTCGAATCAAAATCAAACTCAACATCCAAATTTATCATGTTTTTACAAGAGTACTAACTCTTGTTTAAATAGTTTAAGAAATAAAAAAAAGTCGTAATATAAAAAGAAAAAGTAAAAAAAAATTAATCCTAAAAAAAGATAAAATCTAAATTAAATTTTAGAAAAGAAAACTAATTCTAAAAATTTAAAATAAATAAAAGAAAAGGTTAAAAGATCAATTTTAGAGTTTTGACGGAAGTTAATTTTTTCTCGTCCAAATTTCAAATAGAGCACAACCGCGTCAGGAATTCATGAATTAATCATTTTCCTTGTTGGTAGTCTCGATCGTCCTTCTTTAAGGCTCAAAAAGGAAGCTGGTATTCTCATTTTTTTCTCGTCATAACTTGAAGGAAAATAAAACCATATTAAAAAATATAATTAATTATGTTGTTGAATGCTCCTGTATCAAGTAAGTAAGATGGAAAGAAGCGAACTTCCATGGGAGCTCCAATGGGGAACAAAATTGCTGTCAAGAGAAACCAAATTAAACCAGAGTGGCGCGACGTACATACGAAAATGTGATTTCATGAAACTGACGTACTCATTTGAGTATGAAAAGTTTTTATGGACATTTATTTATTTATGTTTTTTTTTTGGCATGAAGTTA
The DNA here is from genome assembly GCA_038050645.1 of Hedychium gardnerianum. Taxonomy (NCBI): domain Eukaryota; kingdom Viridiplantae; phylum Streptophyta; class Magnoliopsida; order Zingiberales; family Zingiberaceae; genus Hedychium; species Hedychium gardnerianum. The sequence continues at coordinate 3,715,837 of JBBUKS010000073.1, forward strand.
ATTGGTCTGAATTGATGTGTGAATTAGAGGGTAAACCGGATCGATCGAGTCAGCCACATAGTTTAGTTTAACGTAGTTTCAAGATGAGTTCAATTAGTCATGTGATGAGATTGTCGCCTCCAAGTCCTAATCAATCGGGTCCAACCCATGGGTAGTGTCCAATTTAGTTTTTATTTTATTATTTTTTAAATTAGTAATAATTTTCTAAGCTCGACTTATATGAGAATGTGCCCACCAACAAATTAAACGGAATTTATTTAATTTCTAGGTTCATGTTTAGTATTTCCTATTTGAAGTTGAGTTGAGTTAGACACATCAAAATGAGTATGCGAAATCAAGTATTATGTCCGACTATTGACACTTCTAGTGTGAACGCATAATATTTCATTAACTTCCAGTGTTTAAGATGATAGATGTATCTCTTGACCTAGTCATGATGCTACTTTTAAAAATGAAACAAGTCTATTTTTTGAGTTAATGCTAAAGATAATTCTTCTTTGGATGTAAATTGTGAGACACAAGAAAAACAACAAATATTTATATTTATTCTTATTTCGTTTTCTCTTATTTATTTTGATTGTTGACATATTTGACAATTTCTATATAGTAATTAATGCCTAGATTCATGATTGACTGCCTCCATAGTCTCGAGATAATGATATTTAGATTTAAATTAAGGGATATTAGATTTAAATTTTAGTTATGGTATATGAGATTTTTTTTTATTAAAAAATAAACTTAAGAATATTGGACATCTGAATGAATACCTTTATTAATACTTCTTAATTTATCCTAATGATCAATAATTTTTTTTTATGAAATCGAATCAATCATATCAGATTCAATATTATCTGATTAATTTTTTTTTTATAATAAAGAAGATATCATGAGCTCTTCCCTCGAGAAGTTAGTTTGAAGAACTCTCGGTAAAAAACAAAGAAGGCAAAAATGGTGATATATATATATATATATATATATATATTTTGTTATTTTCCTAATCACATGAATTTTAAATATTATGAACTCGTATAAAAAATACAACACATGCACAAGGATCTAATTTCATTGAGAATTATATATAGCACAACAGTTAAAAGAAAATTGAAATAGACGATGGCCAAAAATTAAATATGACATGAATACAATGGAGTAGTCATTGTCACATAATCGTTCAAGAAGTTCAGAAATCCTGAGGAAGCAAAACAAAGGGGATTGATCTTCCGTAGGGATTAGGTTGACGGTGTCGTTACCAATGAAAAGCATGGAGATTTATCATAATACCTAACCCTACCTAACCCTATAGGGACCATGCCCTATTTATAATGAACCCAATCCATTATCCGCCTATCTCTTGATAATAAAATGTATGAACAATTGCAATAAATCATTTAAACACTTACGATTGATGTCTTACAATAAATATTTCTATTGTTATATAAAAGACGATTACAATGAATTACCCTCTTGAAATCACGAGCCAAATTCCTCCACGCTTAGATGTTCTTCTCTTGTTAATCTCTAATTTTTCATATTATTCTTCACTGTACTTTGGACTTATATTTATATTTTGGAAAAACAAAATTACTTCTACTAATGGTTGCAGTTGCCATCCACTACTTCCGCTATCAACATCCCACTCGTCCAAATTAAACCACAAACATCAAATAAGAACATCTAATTTATACTTTAAAAAAAAGAATTCGTGTAACAATAAATATACTAAGTGATTAATATTAAAAAAGTTGTTACACCTTACATAGTCGTTCTTCAAAACAAATTAGAGATATTAATATTTTATATTTATCTTAGATTAATTTATTTATATCAATATGAACATCTCTAATCCCTCATAATGACTATTATGTTAGGAGCATATTCAATATCTCTAATTATTATAATTATTCACAATCATATTTTTAGTATTAAATAAAAAATATAATTGATCGATTAGTGAATAAATGTAAATCAATTTTAATCATCCTTTTTAACTAGAATCTATTTATTTTAATCAGTCATTTTCTTAGTTATACTCCATAAATCGAATCATTCAGTCATTAAGATATATGCTAAAGTAGCAGATCCTGATTAAAATTTCAAGTAAACAACTAAAAAGTCATTGAGGATAAAATTGAGATATCTTATAATCTCAAGGGTCTCATATAGTAGAGAAATAAGAATTCATTCTCCTACAACCCTTATTAACGTTATAACACATATGGTATGAATTTCATGCTACGATGTTATTCTCTTTACTAATAAAGAACACATATTTTTCACAAATTTAATATCGTACAGATTTTGACCTAAACATATCCAATATCTTAATCTTGAATTCAACTCATAAATTCTAATCTAGCTTCTAGCAAGTTTAGTAAATGATGGGTATATTACTTCGATCATTATCAATTTATAGATGATCTTATCTTGATATTACTGTCAAGGCGACCTCATCTTACATGTACGTTTTCATTCACAGCTTCATTAGTTTTCCCACAAGCAATGATATTACCGCTATTTATACTTAACAAATAGAGATGATTGTCCATATGAGATGACCAATATCAATCCGTCAACATGCTCACTGAGACTTTATCCAAATTTAATAATGACAAATAAATCATGGCATTCACAATTAAACATCTTACAATATTTGATTGTCTTTACAATATATTATATTCTATGAAGTCCCAAAACTTCACATGTCCCTAAAATGACTCTTTAGTCAATGGATTAGTAAACAGATCAACAAGCATAACACGTGTAGGGATATACTCAAGAACTACATCTTTCTTATCAACTATATCCCTTACAAAATTATACTTAATAGATATGTGTTTGCCCTTGCTGTGATATTTGAGATCCTTAGAATAAGCTATGACAACTTGATTGTCACAATAAACTATAACAGGACTCCCATTGTCCTCAGTATTTTTTAGATATTTTAGGAACCTTCTTAACCGGACGACTTCATGCACAGTCGTTGAATAAGTCACGTACTCAAATTCCATTATTGACAAAGCTACACAAGCTTGCTTTTTGATGTTCCATGAGATGACTCCACCATTCAGCAAGAAGACATAATCAGATGTGGATTTTCTATTGTCAATTAGGTTTCTATCTCAATATGCATCTATGTAACCTTTTAGTCTCATATTAGATCCTTAAAAATAGAGACAATAATCTGTTATCCATTTAAGATATCTAAATATCCTCTTCAGCGCTTTCTTGTGTCTCGATTTTGGATTTGACAAGAAACGACTAACTAAGCCAATTGTTGGTGTAATCGTTCTCGGATCAAGGTTGACCAAGTTAACTAAGCTCGGATTGGCTCGATCTTTAGTTTCGATGTTTAGACAATATGTGAGAAAGAAGTCAAGTCAAGGTTGACTGGAGACTTGACTGAGAAAGTCCTAACTGGAAGTTAGGCAAATAGAAAGTCTTAATTAAGGTTAGGGAAGAGGAAATACCTAGTGGGACTAGGTAGTGGAAGAACTAACTGTAGGTTAGACAAGCGAAAAGACCTAGCGGGGCTAGACAGTGGAAAAACCTAATTGGGAATTAGTCAATGCAAGTCCTAGTGGGACTAGACAAATGGAAGTCCAAGTGCAACTAGACAAACTTAGTTGAGAACTAAGTTAAGTCTAAGGTGGGTCAGCTGGGAGTTGAACATTTGGCATAAGAGAGAAGTCCTAGTGGGACTAGGCAAACCTAGTTGAAAACTAGGATAAGTCCAAGGTAGGTCAGCTGGGAGTTGAACACTTGGCACGAATGAGAAAGTCCTAGTTGAAAACTAGGCAATGAAAGTCCTAGCAGGGCTAGGCAAGGGAAAGTCCAAGTGGGCCAAAGGTTAACTGGATATTTGGTGAAGAAGTCCTAGCAGGTCAAGGTTGACTGAATGCTAGACAATTGAAAGTCCCAACGAGTCATGGATGACTCTAGGGTTGGGCAACCGAACCCTAAACACAGATTGGGAGTCTAGGGTTTAACAATCGATTAGGTAATCGATTGGCTCAAGGCAATCGATTAGGGTATCGATTGAAGTTGTTCTCGCGAGAACAGAAGGAGCCAGAATCGATTGAACAATCGATTAAGAGCTCACCAATTGATTAAGGTGTGTCCTAATCGATTGGGAGAAGCCAAAATTGTGAAAGCATAGAAGGGTCTGTAATCGATTGGGTGATGAACGATTAAGACATAGTCAATCAATCAGGTGATCGATTAAGGTCAGTTTGTCGAGAGGACAGTAAGGATGGGAATCAATTGGGTAATCGATTACAGCCTGGAAAATCGATTAGGGTAATCGATTAAGGCAGGTTTGTCGCGAAAACAGAAAGCCGTGGAATTGATTGGAAAATCGATTAGGCAATTATTTTCATGAGAACAGAAAGCTTCTGAATCAATTGGTATGTGTTGGGTAGCCTGACGCGGATGCATGCAATTGACATGTTTCCAAAATAATGCACAACGGAAATAAACATAATAAATTATAATTTATTACAACACACACATCCACGCATGCAAGATACAACATGTGCGAACATAACCGCGAATTAAATTTTTATAAAAACTAAATTAAACTATTTAATTTAGTCATACCAGCGAGTTCGTTATCGAACCTTGTAGGTTGCGCTTTGCTAGCCTCACAAGGCTAGCCTCTTTCGAAATCAACCAAGCGACGTTATCGAATCTCGCCTCTATTCATATCCACGCCAAGTATCTTCAAGATGACTTCGCTAAGTCCGAGCCTTGTCTCCGCTTTGGTACTAGCCGAAGTGGGGAGACAAATATGATCTGATAGAGGGATCTTGCTCGATTTGTGTCTGACGACCGAAGCAACCAAGACAACACAAATCGAGATGAACGGAGTTGGATAACCCACTGTAAGGCGTTGTCCCTTGCCACTTTCGGTGAAGAAGCCGACAGTGAGGATGGTTGGAGGTTGCAAAGCAACCTCCGGTGACAAGGAGGGTTGGCGGGTGGCCCAATCGGCGGTGGACAACAGCCTTTAGGCTACTATTCGTCTAGGGCGATGGTTGTCGTATCGGAGCTGCTGCTCCGGTGTGCTTGCTGGCCGGCGAGGAGAAGTTGGTCGGCCGGAGAGTGGCTGGCCGGTGGTCTTGGGCGGCAGCACAAGGAGAAAGGTTTTCCTTTGCGGTCGACGACTAAGAGAAGAGGGAGAGAAGAGAGGAAGGTTTTTAGAAAACCTAACTATTAGGTTTAATCAAAACTTATTAAATTAATTATCTCCCTATGGGAGAGTATTTATAATCTCTTCTCTATGACTTGGGGAACAAGTCATCTCCTAAGCCCAACTTATTAAGCCTTAACCAAAAATTTAACCCATTAATTTCTTGGTTTGATTCAAGACTAAACTACTTGGTTCAATAATAAAACCAAACTAATTTGGTTCATTATTAAACCAAAGAGTGTCCATTATATCTTCAAAAGACGTGTCTCATCCGTGCTTTCGTTCTGACAAATAACTTTCTCTATTTGTCATTTGTTTGGTTCAACCAAACTTTGTCTCTCTCGATCTGAGAATCCAATTCTCAAACTCATTTTAAATCTTTCAGATAAACTCGTAGTGTGTGTGACCTTATAGGTTCCCAGTTATGTTGGTCGTCCATAATTAACCATTAATTATGGAACAATCATGAGTGACACCTAGTAGTACATCATTATCCCCAATTGATCAAAAAATCATAAATTGATTCCAAAACTATTTCTGAACCTTTCAGCAGCTACAATGAATCGTGTCTCGTTCTTTTCACTCATCTTATACCCACTTGGTTCAGGACATGGTCTATGTGTCAGTCCTCACTAGGCTGACTACGTCACACCTAGCCTAAGTTGTACTTCCTTTCCTTATGGATTCAAATTACTCAGACATGTGTCCAAGAGTTCTGTACTTTTGACATGTAATGTTTTGGCCAAAAACTTCGAGTAATAATCTTGATAAGTGATTGTAGGGTATACATCTCCTTGTAAGGAGTGGTGAATCCTTTGTTGGCTATTCAATCACCTTCGGACACTTCGACATATACCCAATCATCCCGGGTCTACACCTCCTTAGAAATTCTTGCTTAAGTTGTCAAAGTATAAGTCTCCATGACCAAGATGACTTGAATACCTCAAGTCAAAGGAAACTCGCACTTAAGCTACAATGAGATCTTCATCGACATATCTATATATATAGAGAACCATATGAAGTTCCATGGAAGGTCACTCCAATGAACTAGTTACCATTAACTAGCATCCACGTTTAACTCTCAACATCCCAATGTCTCCAGCTAGTGAGGAGCGGCTGCTTGGATAAGCCAAGGGAGTATAACCCATGCTAGTCTCACAGAATCGATGAAGTCCAAACTAACCAATTCATCGACTATGAAATATTTCAATACATTCATAATTACACATGTAGAGATGCTCACTAGTTGTAATCCAATCATAAGTTTTCTCATACTATGAATTGTATTGCAGACTTTCAGTAAATAAGTTTAAGATTCAATCAAACATATAGAGAATGTGTACTTAATTAGTGAAACTCTATTTATCCAATAAATATGTGCAAATCATAAGGCGCCTTAGGACATCTCTCAAATATAGCATCTTCTCACTTGGACTAATGTCAATCGCTATGGTATCCAATACCATACATCTGGACATGACTCTCAAACTTACTTTGTAAAAGAGCCTTTATCAAAGGATCTGCAAAGTTTCTTTTAGTGGGAATCTTATTAATTTGTATTTATTTCCTACTAATGATCTCTTTGATCAAGTGATAGTGGTGAAGCACGTGTTTGGATCGATGGTGAGACCTGGGTTCCTTTGTCTGAGCAATGGCTCTAGTGTTGTCGCATTAAACTGGTAACACTTCTACAATGGTCGTAACCACTCCAAGTTTAGAGATGAACTTCTTGATCCAAACTGCTTCCTTTGCTGCTTCCCAAGCCACAATGTATTCCTCCTTAGTTGTTGAATCAGTGACGGTGTCTTGCTTGGAACTCTTCCAACTAACTACGCCTCTATTTAATGTGAATATGTATCTAAGATGGGACTTGGGCTCATCTTGTCCGTCTAGAAGCCGACATCTGCATACCCGCGTGTAACCATATCACCATCTCCATATACAAAGAACACACCTTTTGTTCTTCTCAAGTACTTAAGGATTATCTTGACAGCCGCCCAATAATCCATTCTTGCAATTGATTGGTATCTACTCGTAACACTTAGAGTGTATGATACATCAGGTGTTGGGGGAGCCCGATGTTGGTGCATGCTAAAACACGTTTTGTAAACATGCACAACAGAAAATAAAACAATATAATAAACTAATTTATTACATTACACACACCATACACATGTAAGGATACAACACAGCTAGACATGATTGCATAATTAAAATTCTATGGAAAGTAAAATTTACTCTAGGTATACCTGACGGATGATGCGAAGAGGAAACGACATCAACCAAGCGACGCTCTCGAAGCTACGCCTCTATTCATATCCACGCCGAGTGATCTTCAAGATGACTTCCAAAGTCACAAGTTTCATCCTCGCGAAAGGTACTAACCTTGCTTATGATTATGAGGTTTGGTGTATGGCAACGTACGCAACCAAATGACACCAATACGAGCGAACAACAAGAAAAATGGTCCGCTATTGGCTCAGAAAACCCGCTACGAACAGGTCTTTCAGAAGCTTTCCAGCGTCCAAATTTTGCTGTAAATGAGGTAAGAGATACCTCAAGGTGTCAAGTATATAGTAACAACATTTGCACACTGAAAATAGGATTAAAGGAGGCCAGGAATGGGCTGAATGGCGGGCGGATAGAATCTGTCCGTCCAATCTTTGTTTGCTCGGTGGCACTCTAACAGCCGGAGGGAACACCTCAGGAGACCTTCTGATTGGTGGGAGGGTTGCTGGACAGAGGGTGGTGGTGGCCGTAGGGGCTAGGGAAGTAGACCAAGGAGAAAACCTCTCCTTGGTTGGTGGACAGCGGTGACACAAGAGAGGGAGGAGAGGGAGAGGGTTTAGGTTTTTCCAAAAACCTAGCGAATAAAATTCACCTCTTGATATTTTCTCAACTCTATATCAATATATAAATCCTCTAACGGGTTTAGATCAAATCCCAAAATCCCACCTCTGCTAACCGTTTAATCTGATCCACCTTCTTAAGTTTTGTTCAAAACAAAACAAGTTGGTTCATGAACCAAACCTTTTGGCTCATTATCCAAATCACCTTTAATTAGAACCAAACTAATTAAGTTCATAAATAAATGAAAGAAGGTTCATCTCGTCTTCAAAAGACATGGTTCATCCGCGTTTTCATTGTACAAATCTGATTTCAAAATTTTCCCTTTGTCTGGTCCAACCAGACTTAGTCTTTATCGATTTGAGAATCCAATTCTCGAACCCATTTTAAATCTTTCTGATAAACTCGTAGTGCGTGTGACCCAATAGGTTTTTGGCTTATCTTGGTCGTCAATAATTAACCATTAATTATGAATTGATCATGAGTGGCAGCTCGTAGTACATCATGATCCCCAATTAATCAAAAAATCAACGATTGATCCCAGAACATATTTTGAAATCTTTCATTAGCTACAGTGAATCGTGCTTGTTCCTTTCACTTGTCTTATACTCACATGGTTCAAGACATGGTCTAAGTGTTTGTCCCCACTAGGTTGACTATGTCACACCTAGCCCAAGTAATACTTACTCGTCCTATGGATTCAAATTACTCGTACATGTATCCAAGAGTATAATACTCTTAACACGTGATGCTTTCGCCAAAGTCTTTGAGTAACAATCCTGACAAGAGGTCATAGGATATACATCTCCTCGCAAGGAGGGATGAATCCTCTATGGGCTATCCAAACACCTTCAGGCACTTTAACTTATACATAATTACCCCGGGGCCACACCTCCAAGGAGATGCTTACTTAGGATGTCAAAGTATAAGTCTTCTTGACCAAGGTGACTTGTATACCTCAAGTCGAAGGAAACTTGCACTTGAGCTGCAGTAAGAGCTTCATTGACATATCTATCTATCTATCTATCTATCTATATATATATATATATATAGAAACCATATGAAGTTTACCAACAGGTCACTCCAATAAACTAGTTATTATAACTAGCATCCACATTTAACTCTCGACATCCCAATGTCTCTAGTTAGTGAGGAGCAGCTGCTCACGGAATCAATGATGTCTGAACACATCAATTTGTCGACTAGGAATGATTTTAATACATTCATAATTACACATGTAGTGATGCTCACTAGTTGTAATCCAATCACATGTTCTCTCATTCTATAAATCGTATTGTGGACATTCAGTATGTGAGTTTAAGATCCAATCCTATACACAAAATATGTACACTCAAATAGTGAATCTTTATTTATCTAATAAATAGGTATAAACCATAAGGTGATTGCCTTAGGACATCTCTCAGATATAACATCAGACCTTGTACATAACATATATAATAGATCCCATAGCTGACGCATAGGGAATCATACTCATGCAAATCCTCTCATCTTTTGTGCGTGGGCACATAAACTTCGAAAGGTGAATCTCATGTCTCATGGGTATAAAACCTTTCTTGGATTCATCTATGCTAAACTGTTTTAGCACTTTATCTATATATGTAGACTGCGAAAGACCAAGCAACCATTTTGATCTATCTCTATAGATCTTAATCCCAAAGATGTAGGTTGCTTCTCCCATGTCTTTAATGGAGAATGTTTTGGACAACCAACTTTTAACCGATTATAGAACAGGCACATCATTTCCTATAAGTAATATGTCATCAACATAGAGCATTAGGAATACGACCACACTCCCACTAACCTTCTTGTACATACAAGGATCGTCAGGATTTGTTAGAAATTAAACTCTTTGATTGCCTCATTAAAATGGATATTCCAACTCCTGGATGCTTGCTTAAATCCATAAATGGATTGCTGATGTTTGCATACTTTATTTTTATCAATAGATGTGAAACTCTCGGGTTGTATCATATATACTTCCTCAAATAGATTTCCATTAAGGAAAGTCATTTTCACATCCATCTACCATATCTCATAATCATAATGACCCACTATTGCCAAGAGTATATAAATGGATCTAAACATAGCTATTAGTGAGAAAGTTTCATCATAGTCAACACCTTGCTTTTGACGATAGCCTTTCGCCACTAATCTTTCTTTGTACGTAATCACATTACCATCCATGTCAGTTTTCTTCTTGAAAACCCACTTGCACCCAATAGGTGTAATGCCTTCGGGTTGATCAACCAAGTTCCAAACTTAGTTCTCATATATGGAATCCATTTCCGACTTCATGGCTACTAGTCACTTGTCCCTTTCTGAATTTTTTAAAACTTCTTCATAATTAGTAGGTTGCTCATCCTCAATGAACAGTATGTCATTCAATTCACTTATGAGAAATCCATATCTCTCAAGAATCGTATGTATCCTACTAATTCTACAAAGAGGTGGTGTCACTATAGGTTCAAACGATGGCTCATCACTATGAGTAATCGATTGTGGTTCTTAACTAGGCATCTCTTTAGTGTTTATTGGAGTCTCTTGAACTTCCTCAAATTCAACCTTTCTTCCACTCGTTACCTACAAGAGATACTATTTCTCTAGGAATACAACATGACTTGAAACAAACACCTTTTGTTCTAAGGGATGATAGAATTGATAATTCTTTGTTTCCTTATGGTAACCAATAAATAGACACTTATCAGACTTACCATCTAGCTTGTATGATACAATCCTCTTCACATAAGCAGGACAACCCCATATCTTCGAGTAAGATAGATGAGGTTTCTTACTAACCCATATCTCATATGTAGTAGTAGAGATTGCCTTAATCGGGACTCTGTTTAGCAAGTAAACAACTATCTCGAGTGCATAACCCCAAAAGAATTTGGGAAGACTTGTACGATCCATCATTGACCTAACCATGTTCAACAAGGTTCAGTTTCGCCTCTTTGATACCCCATTATGTTGTAGTGTATAAGGCGGAGTCCATTGAGATAATATTCCATTATCCCTTAGATAATCTTGAAACTCTTGGCTTAAGTATTCACCATCGCGATTAGATCAAAGTATCTTAATACTTTTACCAATTTGTTTCTCTACTTCATTTCTGAATTCTTTTAACTTTTCAAAGGCTTCAGACTTGTGTTTCATCAAATAAACATACACAAATCGTGAGTAATCATCGATGAAGGTAATGAAGTAGCCATAACCTTCTAGTGCATGAGTTGATATTGGTCCACATACATCGGTATGTATGAGACCAAGCAACTCTCCCACTAGTTCACCCTTTCCAAAAAAAGGTAACTTTGTCATCTTTCCCTTTAAGCATGAATCACAAGTATCAAATGAATCCAATTCAAATGATTCTAGAATTACAAGTCTATGCAATTCAGACATGTGTTTCTTGCTTACATGGACAAGGCGACAATGTCATGAGTATGAGGTTAACTGATTATCTTTTCGAACACACTTGTTGCTCACTTCGATATTGAATACATCACCAAATGTTTCTAATGCGTAGATGTAATTGCATAAAGTTCCAGTACCATAAAGAATGTCATTCAAAGTTATGTAACAACTATTGTTACTAAAAGTTAAATGAAAACCTTTTCTATTTAAACAAGAAATATAAATAATGTTCTTTATTGATGCAGGAATAAAATAACAATTATCCAGTTCTATGACAAGTCCACTTGGAAGCTTAAACAAATATGTTCCGATGGCCACTGCTGCAACTTTTGCTCCATTGCCAATTCGCAAATTTGATTATCCCTTGACGAGTCTTCTGCTATTCCTTAGGCCCTTCCACAGAGGTAAATCTTTGCCTGCTAGGCAAGAGGATAGTAAGTTACAAATTCTGTCTCGGTAGGACATGTATTTCTATTACTATGAAATTAATATTTCTATAACTATGAAATTAATAAATGAAAATGAAGTAGTTAATGGTGGGGTTACCTTTATCCTTTTTCTTGTATGTATTCCTAAGAAAAGGAATTTGTCCATTTTATTTTTCGAGGTCTCAAAAAAGGGTGTGGAAACACATAGGAACTCTTGAATGGAAATTGAAAAGGAATGTAGCTCCAGTTCCTTCGGAAATGGTAAGATCTTTGGCGCAAGAAGAAGGGGTGATCCATATCATCTTGACATATATGTGAGCCACACCCAGTATCCAATATTCAAGTGTCTAAGAAAACAACATGACAATCAATAACAAAGATACCTGAAGCAGATGGAGCATCAGATGTCGGTTTCTTCTTCAGTGACTCAAGATAGATCTTGTAGTTTCTTTACTAGTTACTCATCTTGCCACAATGGTGACATGGGCCCTTTTATATCGGCTCTTCTTTCTTAGCCTTTTTCTTCTCTTTGGCTTGATGCTTTGACTTCCTCTTATAACCTTTCTTAGAGGAATCAAGTAACATCATAGTCTTCGATTCTTTCTTAACAGAAGGCTTCACAGTTTTGAGCATGTTGATGATCTCGGGAATGGTAGACTCAAGATGGTTCATCCAATAGTTCATCACAAACTATGAAAAACTATTGGGAGTGTGGTCATATTCCTAGTACTCTATGTTGATGATAGAACAAGCATGAGGTCGTACAAGAATGGACCAACATGTCATTCTTAGCTCTAGTGGTAGGTATCAAGTATACCGATTATATATCATGTATATGTAACTATCACATTATGCTATCAACTAATTGCTATTCGCATAAACATTGGGTTGTTAACACATTAACAAGTATACATCAAATGTATATTACTAAACTTCACCTCTATCCACGTTGACCTTAGCGTTGGCACAACAAATCAACGCTTCAAGTTAAAACCAATCCATTAATCATGAGATCGTATCTCTATGGTTCGAACAAATTTAATTTCAGGTTAAGTTTGGTGTTAGTCCAATAACTTAAACAAGAAATCAAACTTTCGTACTTACCATATTAACGGAAGGTGTACGCTTTAATATTTTTCGTAAGGGATATATGTCTCATCTTTTTTTTCATGCAAATGTGCTACCTACATGACACCACATGCATGACATAAATGATGATATGACACATTGCATGCATGACATAAGTACATCTAATCATGACGTAATTATAAAAATTAATTAATGTATTTATATGTCATAATTAATTAATGCAACTCCATGGCTTACAATATGGCATGATGATGTCATAGTTGTCATAATATTATTTATAAATAAAATATGATTAAGAATCTGAGTTTCATAAATCAAGATTCCTTTAATTAAATTAGGAATAAATTTCTAAAATTTAATTACATATTTTATCTAGAAAATAATTCCCAATCAAGAAAATCTAATTAATTAGAAAGTAATTCCTTAATTTTAAATCTTTTAACTAGTTAGGAAATTTTATAATTAAAAATTCTTAATTAATTCAAAATCTTTCAAAATTGGAATTTGTGAAATTATTTCAGAAACTTTCCAAAATTAAAATTTCCTAACAAATTAGAAAACTTTCCAAAAATATAAATTTCTTAATAAATTTAGAATCTTTCCAAATTGAAATTTTCTAAATTTTACAGAATATTTCTAAAACAAATTTTCTTATAATATTTTAGAAACTTTTCAAAAGAAGAATTTCCAAACAAATTAGGAAACTTTCTAAAAATGAAAATTCTTAATAAAATAGAAAAAAAAATCAAAAATTTATTTATTACGAACTACGACTTGTAAAATAATTTTATGATTTATGTCAAGGTATGGTCAGGCTCTGATACCACTGTTGGATAACCCAACGCGAATGCATGCTTTAGATGTTTCAAAAACGTGCACAGTGAAAGACATAAATAATAAATCCTAATTTATTACAACAAACACACCATGCATGCAAGATACAACACGTGCAGACATAACTGTGCAATTAAAATTTTATGAAGAAAATTAAATTATCCATTAATCTAGTTATACTTGACGATTCACATGAAGTGGGAATGGTCTCAACCGAACGACGCTTTGGAGTCTCGCCTCTATTCATATCCACGTCGAGTATCTTCAAGATGACTTCACAAAGTCTGAGTTGTGTCTCCACTTTGGTACTACCTGAAGAGGGGAGACAAATTGATCCGAGAGAGAAAACTTGCATGATTTGTATTTGACGGTCGAAGCAACCAAGATGACACAAATCAAGCAACAAGCAACCTTCGCATGGTTGTTGTCTGACGACTCTAAGGTCATTGTTAGTGGATGATGGCCAGTGGCAAGGGGTCCCTTGCCAGAGGGATGCAGGCAGAGTGTGACCAGATGGTCGGTGGTGCTTGGAAAGTACCAGCGGTGGATGGCTTCGGTGGTGAACTACGGGAACAACTGGTTATCATGTTGTTCTTGCTAACTCAATGTGGCCGGACGACGGTGGATAAATTATGGTAAGAGGTAGGTCGGAGGATGGCCAAGCAAGGGGCTGGCCAGTGTTCTTGGGTGGAGGCACAAGGAGAAGAGCTCTCCTTTATGGCTGGTGGCTAAGAGAGAATAGGGAGAGAAGAGGAGAAAAATCCTAACAATTAGGTTTAATCAAAAACATTCATTAGATTAATTCTCTCCCTATGTGGTTATTTATAACCTCTTCTCAATGACTTGGAGAGCAAGTCATCTCTTGAGCCCAAACCCAACCTATTAAGCCTTAACCAAAGATTAACCCATTAAGCTTTTGGTTTGGTTCAAAATAAAACCAACTTTTTTTATGAATCAAATCAATTTGGTTCATGACTAAACCAAGAATGATTTAACTCATCTACAAGAGACGTGGTCCATCTATTCTTCCATTCCAAAAAATAACTTCATATATTTGTCATTTGATTGGTCCAACCAAACTTTATCTCTCTCGATCTGAGAATCCAATTCTTAAACTCATTTTAAATCTTTCAAATACACTCGTAGTGCATGTGACCTTATACGTTCAAGGTTATGTTGGTCATCCATAATTAACCATTAATTATGAAATAATCATGATCACTAATTGATCAAAAAGTCAACGGTTGATTCTAGAACCACTTCTGAACCTTTCAGCAGCTACAATGATTAGTGCCTCATTCCTTTCACTCATCTTATACCCACTTGATTCAGGACATGGTCTATGTGCCAGTCCCTACTAGGCTGACTATGACACACCTAGCCCAAGTAATACTTCCTTATCCTATGGATTCAAATTACTTAAGTAATAATTCTAACAAGGGGTCGTAGGGTATACATCTCTTTGTAAGGAGAGGTGAACCCTTTGTTGGCTATCCAATCACCTTTGGACACTTTGACTTATACTTAATCATCCCGGGTCCACACCTCCATGGAGATGCTTGCTTAAGATGTAAAAGTATAAGTCTCCATGACCAAGATGACTTTAATACCTCAAGTCAAAGGAAAGTCGCACTTAAGCTGCAATGAGATATTCATTTACATATCTATATATGCAGAGAATCATATGAAGTCTCATGGTAAGTCACTCCAATGAACTAATTACCATTAACTAACATTCACGTTTAACTCTTGACATCCCAATGTCTCCAGCTGGTGAGGAGTAATTGCTTAGACAAGCCAAGGAGTATAACCCGTTCTAGTCTTATAGAATCAATGATGTCCAAACTCACTAATTCATTGACTAGGGAATATTTCATTACATTCATAATTACACATGTAGAGATGCTCGCTAGTTGTGATCCAATCATAAGTTCTCTCATGCTATGAATTGTATTGCGGACTTTCAGTAAATAAGTTTAAGATCCAATCAAACACATAGAGAATGTGTACTCAATTAGTGAAAGTCTATTTATCCAATAAATATCTACAATCATAAGGCGATTACCTTAGGACACCTCTCAAATATAACAAAATGGTGCATCATAATCCCTAGTGAATCAGTCTAATCTTAGCATATAATTTCATTGATGAGCATGATACAAAAATAGTTTGAGAATGGCCTAAGAAGATGTTCTCTGTGCTCGGTGTAATGAGTAGCCTAATTTTTTCAAGTGTCAATCTTCAAGCCTAGTAAAGTCATCATCTAATCATGTTTCTTATGCTTCCGATGATAGATACTTACCTGTCACACGCATAGTTCATTCCTCTCAAAGTCTACATAAGGTCTCAAAGGATAGCTCAGAATGAAGAGAAAGATAACAGTTAATTCCTCAGTAACCTAACTCGGTCTCAAAGGTGTAATTTGTTAGTTTTCACTCACAACAACTAATTTTTTTATGCTTTCAAGATGTAGCACTAGAACAAGTATAGGGATTTTGATTTTTCCAAATGAGTTGATGTGATCTGAGTTTCTCTAGTAACCAAAATGTAGTTGAGAAGTCACCTTAGAAGCACAAGCACTAGTCTGGTTCTATGAATAATGACTATTTTTAGAATTTTCCACCATCAAAATTAGGCAAAGTGTATAGAGATCCTAAAACTAGGTCAATCCTCAAACTCTTTCAATGAAAATATAGCTTATGTCATGCTACTACGGATAGAAAAAAGTAGATCACTAAGCATACTATCACTATAAATCACAACAACATGAAACTCTAGAACAAGCGTGCTATTATTCTTGCAATAAGGACAAACCAAATGACATGATGTCTGATGCACTAAAACTGCCACAACTAAAACAAACCAAGCAAAAACTCAAACAAGCATATGTATAACCCCCCCCCCCCTCCCCTTAGACTTGAACATTTCATTGTCCATGAAAAATAAATCAACCGAGTGGTGGGGGATGAGAAGGAAATCTAGGTAAGCGAGGTAGGTTGCCACGATGCTCATGGTACTGATAAATGCTAGCAACTTGCTATCTCATCACATCTAAAGAACGTCTTAATTCCTCCACTCTATCCCACTCCTAGTATTGACGACCAAAGAAATCAAGCACATAATCCTGGAACTCCTTCGTCCACCTAAAATGCTCCTATAATTCTTGGTATTGTCCTTGAGTCATAGTAACATGTCCCTCCGATAGATGTTGGTGGGCAGCATGCTCCTCATGTAAGGTGTCCAAAGAAGCACGGAAGTCAGAAAAATCAAACCCAGAATGAGCCGTATCGTCACACGCAAAAGAGTGTCTAGCTAGCTCATCTCTAGAGGAAGAGGTACCTTGTCTATCTATGAGCGAAGGAACATATAGGGGTGGTCTGTCCATAATGATCTAATTGGAGGGGGTTTCTAATCGTATTACGCTCATGGTTAGGTAATAGAAGAGGGATACCATTTTTCCTAATAAATCCATAGTCTCTCTCCTCCCAAATAATCATCTTCATCGCCAAACACATGTCGAGATCAATCTTAGAGTTACCATGTGTGATGTCCAACCCATATAACTCACATCCCAAGTGTACGACAATGTGTGTAATCAACCCGCCAAACACCATAGTGTTCGAAGATGCTTTATCAAATCTCTCTAGTTTATGAGTAAAATGGAACCCTGAATCAAAACCCACTTCATTCAACATGGCCCAAAAATAGTAAAGCTTTATTTTTCGCACTACACCGTCACTATCACCATGACTAAAAATGGTCTTGCTCATAACGTGGTTGAGGTAGCAAAAAATTGGTTTATGAAGAGATGTATCCTTAGAATGAGAAGGGTCATAGGGTTCATCCACATCCGCAATTTTATTCCAAAATGCATTACTATAAAAAGAACTATGAAACCTATGTGACCCTTCAATGGATAACCCAAAACAATTATTGAAATTATATAGAGACCATTCTTAATCAAGATTCATGAGACAAAAGCTAATCTTCCTCTCATCGTCGTTATCCGAAGAAAAAATAGGTCTCTATTGAACTTAGGAATTCAAGGGTGATTCTAGGGTAAGTTGGATAACGGAGACTTATCAAATAATTCCAACCTATGTTACTAATCATCCAATCTACATCATCCCTAATCCCTAGGATTTCCAAAGTGTAATTGTCAAGGTAATAGGTACATACAATTTTTCGAGTAAGAAGAGTATCAAATCTAGTTTTTTGTTCATCATTTCAGAAAATAATTCCATAAGAATTTTTGTTACCTTCGTCACATGTCCGACGCTTTCCTTTGTCGGTGGCTTTTCCCATTCCTTTGTCGAGATCGTTTCCCTCGCTAGATCCACCGCTTGATCCACCACTTCTACGAAATCACTTCAACATTTTGGAGGGTCACAAGTCAAAGAGGGGTGATTGGTTGGTTGTGGAGGAAGAGAAAGCAAGGGAAGAGAGATCTCGAGATCTTGGATCCAATATGAATCAAGATTAAGAAGAGATCTTGAGAGAATCTTGGAGAGGGGAGTTCTTGAGAGAAAACTTGAAGAAGGGGATTGGGAGATGGAGAAGACTCTCTCTTGGAGAGATTTGAGAAGAGGTGAAGAAGAAAGAAAGTTTGGATCTTGCTTTTGGAAGAGAGAGATCTAGGAAGGAGGAGTTGAAGAGAGAAGAGGTGTGGTTGTAGAGGCGGCATAGCTGTGTGAGAGTGAAACACAGCCACGGATTTAGGGATTTGAAGCAAAAAAAATTGCCACACGGCTGTGTCTTTTGACACAGTCGTGACACATTCAGTCAATAAAGTCATGTTTTCACATGGTCGTGTCAATATGGAACGACCGTGCTCATTCACAGTTTTTTTGTCTTTTTCGATGACACGTCCGTCTCAAAATGACATGGGTGTGCCATGGCTAGTGTTGGCTTCTTTTTCGAGATTGACACAACCGTGTCAAAAGACACGGCCTTGCCATGACTTGATTGGGATTTCCCTTTGAAAGAGGCACGACCTTGCCATGAGACATTCAAGATATTGCTTCAATAGAGACACAGTCATGTCAAAAAGATAAGGTCATGTCATGGTTTGATCCGCAGCCTGTTCTTGTTGAGGCACGACCGTGTCAAAAAGACATGGCCCTACCATGGTTCATTCTGCCCCTTGGAAACATTGACGTATGGTTGTGCCTCATGTGCACGACCTTACTTCAAATGTTCTTCAAATTCCTCCATGGTCATGGTAAGTAGCATGGTCGGCTCGTGTAGGATTACAGCCTTGAAAAAGAGTGCAAAAAAAAAAAGACTCAAATAAAACTTAAGATGAAGAAACAAAACTAAAGATAAGAAAATAAACCCTTGGGTTGCCACCCAAGAAGCGCTCATTTAAGGTCGCGAGCTCAACCCCTATTATGGCTCAACCAGGGTTGGTTCGGTATAGTATACCAAAAAAAAATTTTCATACCGTATACCGTACTAACAATTTTAGTATAAGAAAATTTCATACCATTACCGTACTGAAAATTTGGTATACCAAAACTTCGGTATACCCGATTTTCGGTATGGTGTAAATCCCATACCATTCGTGTCAAAAATTTTGGTATACTGAAAAATATCAAAATATCAAAAAATCGATAATTTGGATTGCTCTGAACATCTATTTTTCAGTCATTCTTCTCATATTTTGGTATTTTTTGGTATACCGAAATACTAAAAAATTATAAATTTCATATCGATACCAAAAATTTAGGTATGGTATTATACTGTACCAAAATTTTTGTTATATCAAATTTTTTGATATGAACGATATGTGCGGTATACCAAAATTTTGATATTTTTTCCACCCGTAGACTCAACTAGGATTCTTTGCCTTGAAGGGATTGTGTACCCCTCTATCATGATAAGATGGAATTTCCAGCCCTTCCTTACCGTGTTTTATAGACACGATCGTGTGCCATGACTGAACTGGGCCTTCCTCACTAGTATAAAAGGGGGTTTTTCCCCTTTCTCATGGGGGGGGGGAGAGGGGGGGGTTCTTCCCTTATTGGGAAAATCCTAGGTCCTTCGGGTGATTCGAGGCAGATTCCACCGATCCATCATCATTCAAGGAAGGAGAAGACTCCCAAAGACCAAGACTCTAATCAATTGAGAATTCTTTCCCTCTTCCTCTTAGATTTGGGCTTGAATGTTTATCTTCATATTTTTGTATTTTCTTCCTCTTTCTATGGAGTAGATCTCGTGTATTCTAGGGTTAGGGAGTAACTATGATG
>JBBUKS010000073.1:3742028-3759031 GCA_038050645.1 Hedychium gardnerianum
ATTGGTTGTTCATGTGCTATGACTAATTGGATTCAGAATATTTTCCATGATCGCAACATGTTCCTTTTTCTTGGAATTCATCCTATACACCGAAAAAAAATCATGAAAAAACAAGACCGTCCGTAGCTTTACCCTCTTGATGGATTAATGGTTAATATATCAGGTATTATTAATATGAGATATGAGGTTAAATTTTAGCTAGTAGTTAGGTTTTTATTTTTGCTCATGTATTAATCACTGTTGAGATTAGTAGTTATTATGATTTATTTCTTTCGTGTTGGTTTTGGGATGGACTAACAGGAGTATTGGGGTGAATATTTCATCTTTTGTCATCATTTATATTGTTTCTAAGTTTTTATTTTTTTATTCTCACGGGATGAATGAATGGCTAGTGCATGAGACGTTATTATCATGAGGTTTGAAAGTTAAATTCTGACTAGTAATTAGGTTTCTGTTCTCTCCATATATTGATCATTGTTCGGGTTAATAAATTATTTTTTATGATTTATTTATTTCGTATTGATCATGGGATGAATTAACGGAAGCGTTGAAAGTAAATATTTTATTTTTTTATCATTAAATATATTGCTATCATATATATATATATATATAAGTTTCTATGGACTGTTGATTAATATATAATATCCTACAAGGAAGTTAAATTTTATTTATTAATTATTCTTCGGGTTAATAACACACTCGCGGCGATGACTCTCAACGTGACTTCCTAGTTGGCTTTACTAGCAGTTCAATTGTTGGTGCCCTCTACGTGAAAATTGAATACGACGGCTTTACTAGTAGTTCAATTGTTGGTGCCCTCTACCTGAAAATTGAATACGACGTGATGAGTATCCACGGGATTAGTTGTTGATTAATACACGAGGTGTTATTATAATAAGGTCTAGGGATTAAATCCTGACTAGTAGTCAGATTTCTATCTCTCTTATACACTAGTCACTATTCGAGTTGGTTAGATTAGTCTCCGTAATTTACCTCTTCTGTATTGATCTTGAGATGAATTGACGGAGACATTGGGAGCAAATTGTTTTACATTTTGTCACAATGAATACGACGTGATGTCTTAACTAATTTCACTAACAGTGTAATTGTCGTAAATGTATTTACATAAGAATTAAACCTTATTATTTAGGAAATACATTCTTTCTTTTACCACCCCGCTAAACGCTGGGCTACTCTAAAGATATTTGATTGGATAAAAAGTAAATTATATTTTGTCATTTATGTGAAAATTTTGGTCCCATTTTTTTTTTAAAAAACTAGATGTTTCCCCGATGAGGATGAAATGTACATTAACAAGACTTTCGGGGTGTTTTTCACAAAAATGTTTGCTATAGGAATAGGAGGCAGTGCGGTGAACGAGATGTGGCCTCTCTAAAACCCTAACCTTTCGAACTTGAAGTACGGCCCAGTGAAGCAGCGGTTGGGAGTGGCGCAGGCCTTTCTCCTTCCGATTTGCGATGAACATTTTGAAGAATTTTTCATGTAAGCGATTGAATCCACTCCTACTTAGATTTATTCATTTTTTTTTTCGATGTTTCACGACCCTCTCTCCTTGAATCTCATGTTGAAGTTGCAATTTTTCGCCAATTTTCTTGATACAATTAGCTCGTCGTGGTCGCTCCCTGTTTCTTCTGACCAAATGCCGGCCCTTCTCTGTGGAGACGGCTGAGTACGCGAAGAGAAACTATGCTAATAACATATCCGAGTACAACACCGTCATCGGGTCCCTGATCGCACAGCGAAGGTAAGTTCCGATGCTTCCCTTCACTTTCACGATCAGTTTTTGTGGTATTTGATATTTATTGTGTTGCAGAGGATTCTTGTTGAGGGATGTGTATGATGACATGATGCTGGACGGAGTCCAGCCAATGCGGGACACTTTCCACGCTCTCATTGTCGGGACCATGAAGGGGAGCCGGCTTCAGGATGCTTTCTTCTTCCACGATGAGATGAAAGCTATGGGTTTACCCCCTGATGTTAGTTTTCTTACGTTCGAATTTTATTGGCTACTCAAAGTTGTTTGTGGTGATATGTGTGGATTTGCAAATACTAAGTGCCTAATGTTTGTACCTGTAACCAGGGATGTTAACCTTTGGATATAACTGAGTTGAAGCATGAATTTTTGAACTTTCAGGTTAATCTGTACCACTTTTTGATATCAACTTGTGGGAAATGTAAGAGCTCTGATGCAGCCATCAAGGTGATCTTTTCTTTATTTGCAATCTTTATTCTTTTTCCCATCTTACTCGAGATCTCTTGATTTTAGTCTCAGAAAGATTTTGTAAGTTGTCAATATTTGTGCTTCACTAGTTGATTACTTATCACCTAAGCACATTTTTGTACTTTAAATAACTGAGTTATTTTCTATTTGTCTTTGCCAAAGCTTTTGGAAGAAATGAAGAGGCATGGTGTCAAATTGAAAGGTGAAACCTACATATGCCTCCTTAATGCCCTTGCAACAACAGGCCGTACAGATCAAGTGTATGTTGATTCTCGAAATACATGTGCTTCTATGGTTCCACTCATGTTATTGTTTAGATTTGTTGCAGTTATCCATGAAGTTACTTTTATTCACATTTTTGGACAGGGATATAACTACCTTGTTTGTCTATCATTTTTAGTGGTAGTTAATTTTAAGGGGATAACTTATCCAAAAGCTCAAAATAACTTATCCAAAAGGTTAGGTTGTTAGGGATTTTTTTTTTCTACTTGTATATACATGTGGAAGGGTGAACTAAACTTGATTGGTCTAAACTCAAAACACCACACATGTGGACTGACACTTGATTTGAATGTTTTTTGTGGACTATAAAATGATTATAAAGGTGATGGATTAAATATTATGGTAGAGACTCAATATTATTTTAGATCCTTCTTTGGGATCTAGCAATATGATGCTCTTGACATCAGTACATTTTCATCATGCATCTAGATACACATTCATTTGATCATGCTAGTAAAGGGAGAATAAACGAATTATAGATTTTTGGTAAGGGTATATTTGATGTTTATAGTTTATACACATTTCCTCATTCACTCTGATGCCAAAACAATGATAAGTAAACAATCCATGATGATCCAATTTTACCAAAGTAGACAATTAATATTACTCCTTATCTTGTCACGTCCACCGGAAGGGGAGCCTCGGTGCAATGGTAAAGTTGTTGTTGTGTGACCTAGAGGTCACGGGTTTGAGTCTCGGAATCAGCCTTGTGCAAAGCAGGGTAAGATTACGTACAATAGACCATTCCTCGGGACCCCACATTGGAAGGAGTTTCGTGCACCGGACTGTCCTTTTTTTTTATCTTGTTACCTCCACTGGTCAATGTTGACCCTTGACCTTGTTCAAACCATGAGTGATACACCTCACTACCTCATAGACTGATCTTACTATCTCATCCAAAGGACGACAATATTGGGTATTCTTTAGAAAATAGTCAGATTGTTTTGATTTTAGAGTGCAAATGTGGAATCATTTACCATCATACTCAAAAAATTCCATTAAAGTCTGTTAAAATTTTATCTTAACATTTCTTCATCATTTTTGCAATAATTTTATGCTTGCTCACATATTATAACACTCAGAATATGAAAGAAAGAATCAAACACTTTTTGTCTCCTTTATGGGTATGATTTTTAAGGTGCTGTTTCTTACGAAGTACAGAGCTTTCCAACTATGCCATTTTAATTAACATTGAATAACAGTCATTAGCATACATTTCAATTGGCATTTAACATACATGTAACTGAATATAAGACAAGCTTTATATCAATGAAATTTTGGTTATTTTTTGATATTTTAATTATTAGTAGTCATGACTAATAGATAGTAGTATTGGATGGTGGGCAAATGACAATGACATTAGTATCATTGTCAATACGGTTAATTTATCAGTGTTAACTGTTGGCAATTTACTTCAGTTGATATTCTGATTCTTTCTAATTGTTCAAAAGGAATCTTAACTTTCCAAAAAGCATGAACAAGTTATCTATTCGAGTTGTTTAATATATGCTAGATGTTGCATTGCAGAGTACTTTTCTTTTTCTACAAAAATTATGATATAAAAATTTCCTATTTATAAGATACATTACTTTAAATTATTCATTTGGCATCTTAAAATAAAGCAAACATTTCCACAGTATATTAGAATCTTGTTGTCTTTGATATGTCTATTTGGTTCTCAGTTGGTGAATGAGTATGGTATATTTAATGTCATTCCCCAGATAGTTTGAGCGTGAATACCAGGAATGTATCGAATAGTTTTGTTGCAGTTACTCATTTAAGAAACATAGTAGTGTATGTTTCATGTAACAGGTTTCTTTTTGCATTGTCATATTTTTAGTCAAATTGCATTGTCAGCTATTGTGGCCATATGAATATGACCTTATTTTGCATTTGTCATTTCTGAGGCAAGCTTATTAAGAATATCTTTTTAATTTTTATTGACATGCAGAGATACTTTCTAAGATTTTATTTTACTTTTGACATAACTTTGGATGAGAGATGAAGAGACTGTTATAATCAATTGAGTTTTTCTTCAGTTATGCCATTGTTCGTGATATGACTGCTGCTGGTCTTGGGTTAAATAAGTTCTGTTATGCTGGACTTATAAATGCATTTAAGAATAAGCAACCAACTACTGAAGAAACAACTACAAAGGTATGTAATTTGTCTTGCCTTTTACTTATGTTCACATCAAAACGTATTATAATTTGTAAAAGTTTGTTTTGTTAAGATTATTGAGCTTGTTAAGCAATCAAAAGGATGGTCTTCTGTTGAAACATCAACAGACAGTGGTGAGAATGTGATGATGAACGTGTCAGAGGAGGAGTTATACAATATTCCTACTGCAGAATATATGCACAGAAGGGGGTTTATAAACAGGAATTTAACAGTGTATCATGTGGCTGTGCATGCTTGTGCAGAGTTGAAAAGCAAAGAAGTATATTTTAAATTCTAATGGAAAATTGTTTTTTATTATATTTTTTGCTATATGCAGTTGTTTATTATCACCTATTTTCTATGTTCTTTGGTAGACTCTGGAAACAATTCTTGATATGATCAAACAAGATGGTTATTCATTTGATGTTTTCATTGCTATGCATGCAATGAGGTAAGTACTATCTACATAACATATGATTGTATCCTTTGCTGATTTTTTGCTTTTATGGAGTTGCAGACAACTCAACAGTACTATCTATTTATTAATTCTCCTCAATGCTTAAATCTTATGCTGCTGAGACTTGTTAAGATGATGCATAAGATGCAGTCATCATTACAAAAAAAATTTAAAACAAATTGTTATATTGAATTTGTGTCAAACTGCATGAGGAACAAACATGTGGCAACATGAAGTATTCACTATTATGTCCTAGGTTGGTAGGCTTTAGATTTCTGCTTTCTAAGCTTGCAGCTGCATGACATTACTTTGTGGTGCACTTTTGTGCTCTTTTTTATTATTAAAGGTCTAATGGCCTTTGGTGGCATTGAGAAAAAACTTTTCAGAAACTTCATCTTTTAACATCTCATAGTCATGGTTAGTAGTGTATTGTATATTGGAGAATCTATGTTTCCTAGTATGTATTTTCTGCTTGACCTTTTTTTGCTTTATGTATGTATTCTGTATATCTTTGTGAAGGCTTAATCGAATTAAAATTTTCTAAAAGATAGATTTCTTTATCTGATGAGTCTATCCATGTTTAGCTGACCTATTGGATCAGCATCTCCAGAGA
Source organism: Hedychium gardnerianum (assembly GCA_038050645.1). NCBI lineage: Eukaryota > Viridiplantae > Streptophyta > Magnoliopsida > Zingiberales > Zingiberaceae > Hedychium > Hedychium gardnerianum. The sequence goes on from JBBUKS010000073.1 coordinate 3,747,783, forward strand.
AAACTCATTAGTAAATAGCAATCTGAAAAATGTGGATACTCAAGGATTAACCAAGTGAAATTTTTTATTTTTTGTGATTTAATGATATAATCTTGTTGTGTATATTGTCGCGGTGATCAAATACTGAACTCCATTTATCAGTTTTTATTGTAATGCATTTTCCTGTCATAGACACGTTTAAAACATCCTGTTATTTAATATTTGCTTTCTGTCCAATCTATGCCAGTAGTGTGTAGTTGATTAACATACAAAACTTGGCTATTTCAAGTCTTTTGTGGTATTTGTCCCTTGGTACATTGTCATGGGTGTAGGTGCTACTTCAATTGCGAGGATATTGATTCTGGTGTTAAGATCTTTGAAGATTATACAAGGTCAAGACCTCCACTTGCTGAATTATGTGCGGTGAGTTACTTGAAAAAAAAATTGATCTTACAATGAGTACGAAATATGATGTTTTCTTCCACTTGGTATATTCTCATTCTTTATTCCTATGTTCTTTTTTTAGCATTTCAAATTTATGCCGTATCATTCTTCTCTATCGCATTCTTGTGCTTTCTGTGTCATTGATGGAAGAAGTGCAAGGTATAAAATGCATGAGATTATAAAATGTAAAATGAAAGATGAAAATGGAAAATCAAACAGTTCAGGCTTGGAATCCCATAGATTTTAAAAATAATAGGCTCTAGTAGATTTTTCTTGTCCTGAGTTATTTCTAATGCAAGATTAATACCTTCTCGAAATTCTTTCAATCTGACCAATTTATGATACTTTTCTATGTCATGTTATGTTCAAATAATATGTTATAATTAGTTTATATCATGTTTCATTACTCTTTGGAAAGGTTTTTCTCTTGTTGTGTGTATTTTTGATATCTATGTTTTGCGAAGATATGCTTCTAAGTATTTTTTGTTGGACTATCTTAAGAGAGATTAACTAAGAGGCTAGTAATAGGAGGATAGGAGTCTTGGAGAATTCTTGTGTTTTTGAATTGTATATTTTTTTAGTAAAACAAATATTCTATTCTCGAGTATATTAATTTTGAGTCCTTTACAATTTTATTCAAGGTTTGGAATCTTGCACCATGTCAGATGCTACAGTTGAAACGAATCATTCTAACAAATTATTCACACTTAATGCTAATTGACATAAGCAATCTCTCATGTGTTGTCTATGTCAACCACACCGGTGACTATCTTAACATGCCAACATTTAAGACCCCTTGGCATACTGCTTCAAGATGAATTGAAGTAAAGTTATTTTTAGTAACTTGTGTTCTCACAACACAATGTCAAAATTATATCATATGAATAGAAAGTACAACAAGAAAATAATTATACAACTTATTTAAAATAATTTTACTCCTTCACAAATTCTAGTTTGCAGATAAGTTCTGCAACTGAATTTTTCAAGCAACAAGCTTGTATGTGTGCGTATATATGAACAGTGCTTAGTTTGTCCACATGAACACTTGCAATAGAACTATTATCCTACATTTTGTAGACATGTGATGCTAACTGTTTTGTCCTTCGTGCATGGTGTTAAGAGAAATTAGTGCTAGTGGTGATAGTTCTAGAGAGTCCAATAAAATGGCTGTTGAAAAATTGGCTCTCGTTGCTAATTAAGGATTCATCTATTTATTGAATTACACTGAGCCTTGGTGAGTCCATCAAACTTAAGCTATGCTGCATCTTAAATTTAGTCCTATAAACCTAGTAGTAAATTTGTATTGTTTTGTAGGTTTATCTATGTGTTAAATATGATCAAGGTGAGCCTAATTACATTGTTAAGGTAAAATGAGGTCCACTAAATCAGAAGTTCTGGGATTAGATCTGGATCCCTGGCAACAAGAACTGTGAAATGTGAGCAGAAGAGAGGCAGCAGGAATAGAGATCAGAGATGGACCAAAATAAAAAAACGAGTGGAGTACGAGACCTGAAAAGTTGAAAGGGATGAAATATATTGTTGTGAGAGTGAATTATTAAAGGTATATATGTGAAGAAATCAACATAAAATCCTATAATTACGGTTCCTAATGCAGAACTAAACTCGCAACACAAAAATTAATAACTTTGATAACCTAATAACTCAAACTCTCTGAAGCTTGCATAGATATTATCCATGCAAACTTCCTTCATGAGTTAGAAAAAGGTCTTGTGAAACACAAAATAGAATTGACTAGCTAGCTTGATGATGATGTAGGCAAAAACATGCTTACTAGTCAATGGCTTTAAGACGCGAATCTTTGGATTGATCACCAAAGATTGGCATCTGAACTGAAGTTGACATCCCCAAGAGAAATATCTTTAAAAGATGAAATTAGTGATGATCTTTTAAGTACTCAATGACAACTTCCTTAAATCTCCTTAAAACTATTGATAGTGTAGGATTCTAAAATTTATGAGGGTGATATGTAATTTGTGAGTGGGCGCAGAGTGAAACAATAGAATAAGATTCCATCATTTACTATTGAAATAATCAATTAATTCTGGGAGAGAGCCAGAAGGATGATATGGCAATTGATGCATTGATATGGAGTAAAACAATAGAATAGGATTCCATTGTCTACTTTTGAAAGAACGAATTAATACCATAAGAGAGACTAAAATTATAATATACTGTTAAAAGACAAGGATATCAGAGAGAAATCTAGTTCAGTTCTGACATCAACTGGGATAGAGGATACTAGAGACAATCAACTAGATTTCTCCACTGTATTTTTCTGCTGTCATTACAAGTTGTGTTCCCAATTGTCGAAGGAAGAATATTGCTGCCAAGGATGAAAGAAAATGAAGGGTAGGATAATGAGGGTTGAGCGATCTTGGTGTTCAGTGACAACAAGGTGATTTAAGAAAAAGGATTACAGAAATAGGGAGTAAATTTAATAGAGAAACAAGTCGACAAGGAATAATTGGATCAGTGAATTTCGAGTGGTACATGTCTTTGCACATATTTTTAACTATAAAACTACCAATTGTCATTTCACATTGCACTGGACTACATCCCTATTCTTAGAGTGTGACCTTTGATTAATGTGATATGCAGGTTTATGGTCCACCCACATACAGGAGCTGAATCGAAATTGCTTGTTCGTCACATCTACTATAAGAATACAAGTTACGTAGGTGCCACCTTGTTGAAGGTAATCACTAAACCTCATTTTAGCTGCTCAAAAAGTCTCACCTTGTATTGCCTCGGTACTTATGTCAGAGCTTGAGCACCTGGCGACAACACTATGATATCAATTTAATTAGTTCACATGTAATAACAAAAACAATTTTTGCACATTGTAAAATTATTGGTTCCTTTCTAGCATAAGTTGATGGCAATTTCAACGACATGGATAATACACAACAAATGCAATTATGCATTTCATTAATGAGAATTTCTACAAATGTATATATTTTTTTTGGATGGATGTTTGTTTATTCTACAAATTGATTGATCATAGTAGAGTTATGGTCATCAGGATGCTCGAGAACTGACAAATTGGCTTCCTTTCTTTGCGATGACTGTTAACTTTGTTTGCTTATATACTGTCAAACCATTTCTTCCAATCAGTTTATGGGAGATTTTGAAAGATACGTTTGCTTTAATATGTAAACATCTGCTAGCTGTAAAAGAAACTGTTGATTTTTTAGTTCTGACTTGTTAAACGGCTTATGTTAGGAATTGACAGAAATGTGCTTGCTTAGTTTATCCGTCTTGGGGTGCTCTCTTCGGCCTGATTATTTGGATGGATTAAGTTAAAAAGGGGACAGTAAGTGGAATGGGGAGGGAACACAAAAAGAACATTGGTGATTACTACTTTTTCATTTGAAAAACTTGTTCTTTTCTCTACTCCTCCCTTCTTATCTTGCATTCATCCACTCAACTAAACACTCTCTGTGCATAGTTCTTTTACTGATGTTTTCATTAGAACTCATACTTAATGTCACAGAATCTTCTTATATCGGAGTCTTATCACCGTCATCTACATGTTCGCTTATCTTATTTAGTCTGTATGATCTGCCGAACTCTTCTTGCTCAATTTTTTTAAGTTTTTCTCGGCCTTTCTAGCTTATAATAGTCATGCTCAATTCATTTTACTTGATTCGTCTGACCTATCTAATTTATTTAATCCACTTTGTTGGGCACACTTGGCTCATTCCACATTAACTGCTTAACACTGGACTTTCTCTACTCATTTACTCTACCAATATTTTTGAGGCCATGTCAGAAATAGACTCTATGGCAGGAGATCGATCCGGCTATATTATGATTCTTCTTCGACATGAGCTTGGAAGATTGGGTCGACTGGAACATTCAAAGTAATGGCACAAGGGGTGCAGTAGATGATTGAAAACTAATCTTTTTAGTCACTTGTTGGAACATTTGGAGTTTGCACAAGAAGCTAATTTTCTAGGATAATTTTTCTATGTAGCAGAAACCAAAAAGTTCGAGTGTTGTTACTTTGTGATGAAGTTGAGAGAGAAGCTGGTCTGAAGCGAGTGGAGGTTGATATCGCGGAGCGCCAGCATATGACTGGAAGGTTGAATGAATTGACTATCTGTTCTATGTGAATGCATCATCTCTATCTTTGCTAGTTCTCGGGGCAGAGCTGGAAGGATTAGTAGGAAAGGAAATCGCACGGGAATGGGGCATTCGAAATCTGAAAATTTTCACTAACAGCAAGGATATGTGGAGCATTTCAATAAGAACTAGAAAATCGACTGCAACACCTCGCGTTGGGTAGAGTTGACTGCTGAAAGACCAATCTGTTCTTCCCTTTCGTTGACTTTGAGTTCATTAAAACAGAGGGCTCTTCTCTGCTTTCCTTGCTCTCTTCTTCCCCTTCCCCTGCTCCGCCAATATGAAGCTGGAGAAACAGAGCAGCAGCCGAGGGGTTCCACGCAGGAAGGGACGCTCCTCCTTCCCGTCTCCGATCTACGATTCCGACGGGCCGCCTCACGCCGCCGCCCGCGACCGCTCGCCGCACTTATTCTGCTTCGCTGTCCGGAAGAAGAAGAAGAAGAGCAGGAAGAAGGCCGTCCAGGCCCACGCTCCGGCCAAAGCCGGATTCAAACCGCTCTCGGCCACAGACGAGAGCAAGGTAACCTCCCTTCCTCGTCTTCAATTAATTTATTCCTCGACGTCACAGACGGAAATCTCTGCTGTCGCCGGAAGTGATCTGCCGCTTCCGGCGGCGGATCATTTAGGCACGTGCTCTGCACGCTTTCTTTATTTGGGCTGACGGAGTATTCCACGTCGGACCAAGCTTCCGCGGGGCCCACTGGAAAAATCTTGTTTTTATTAGATTTAACCGTGAAGAAAATTTTCGTGGAATTAATTATATATTTTCTTTTCCATAAATTAGAAAACATTGGTGATAGAAATAGCAGTGAAAAGATCTCTTTAACTTGATTTCTTTCTCACAAACTAACATAACATAGGAGTTTGTGTCGGTTAGGATCGAGATGTCGATAACAATAACGGCGGCGACATTAGCAATAACAAGCAATTAGCCGATAGGAGGAGAGCCTCAAATACGGACCAAGATCAGAGTAGTCAGAATCGTCACTTTAATCGAGCTCGGTCCGAGATAAATGATTCGAAGCTACGTGGGAACATTACAAGTCGAATTGGCAAGTTGGAACCATCTATTGGCACCGGGATTATGGCAATCACTTTGGCCGTCATGGTGTTTGTAGGTCGTAGCGCAGCTATAGTTTGCTCGTGTTCATTCTTGTACATATTTCAGTTAGTAAGAATCTCATCGTCGAAAGATAAAGAGGGAATAATCGATATGGATCCGGTTGAATACGAAAAGAGAGTGACTTCGAAAGGTTTGTTTCAAAGAAATGGTCCCAAGCCATCAAATGTTGCTCATTGCTAGAGATGAAAATCTCAAATTTTTTCTCCCTTTTTAAAAAAAAGATTTTGCTTATGGCATGATGAAAATATATTTCTTTGTACATATATAGGCCACAAGAAACTATGGATCAAATATAGAGTCAAGGATAATTTGAAGAGTAAACTTAATTGTATAATTATTTTCAGAATTCAATTTGTTATTATCTTTTGAAGAAATAAGTTTGTATGATATATTGTCAAATTATACTCTTAACACTTTTCGTTTTGTGAATCAGCATCTTAGCACTCATCTATGTCATAATAGCACATATATATATATTTTTAAACATGGAGTTGGTAATTAAACAAAATAAATTTTGTACCAAAATCAAACAAAATAAATAAACAAAATCAATCTAGTATACTTGCCTCCATGAGTGGACCAGAGGTGAAGGTTACCTACTTCTAAGGTTAGCCGAGTGAAACTCAACATTTTGATTAAAAAAAAAAAATCATAACTAAAACATCAAACCAACCTATTGAAAATTAAAAATTAACATGTATTTTTTTAATTGACATGAAGTATTTAAAGTCTGACTAATTTTGAAAGTGACTAATTTGACTGTACGAAAATTATTCATTGATCATCAGAGAAAATAAGAAAAGTACGTATAAAAATTCATGACAGTTAATATTAAAAATTACGTAGAAATGATTGTTGATCAAAACTAACAATGTTGTTCACCTAACCACCTGATAACAGGAAACTCGAGCAAATTAATATGGGCAAGTAATGAAAGAGCATATATTTCATATGGTAGCAATAGTAAGCACTCAATGACTGTTGTATTCTCCCCCACTCGAAAAAATGGGTATATACCAAAAAAAAAGAAGTATTCGCACTGGTATAACAAAGAACTTATTTAGAAAATGATGGCAAATAAAAAAGACTCGAAGCTAGCTCAACTTACGAAGCGATCTCAATCAGTTCAGCTGTTGCTTCATTTACCCCTATTTCATAAATCACTTCTGTGTCTTTTAGCAATAAATACTGCAATGCCTTAATTCAAGGCCTGCGGCCTGCCTGCCTCATCCACTGTACCAGAAAATAGGGCAGAGGCTCTAACGCTAATAATCAATCAACAGCTGCTTTGTTCTTCCAGACGCTTTTCGGTATCGGCAAGCCAACAAGTAAGGGCCTGACGAGGTCTTCGGTCAAGGTCCAAGTACTTGTTGGCCAAATGAAGGAACTGTTTTCGTTTTCCTGCAAGGCTGGCGTGCTGAATGATTTTCTAACAGGAGAAGACCCAGCATATATGAAAGAATCTCCATTTAAGGTAACGTCTAACAGGGCCATGTCTATTTCAGTTTTGCTAGCCAGTTTTGGTCTTGCTGCCAAGCCTTTTCCTTTCCATCCTGAAAATCCACTGCCATTCTCCTCTTTGAACTGCAATTCTGGGGTGGACAGAGACTCATTTGCGTCGCCTTTTTGCCGCCTCCTGATAGAATTCTCCATGTCGATGCTCTCAGCATTATTTGAAATAGTGTCGTCGTTCTCTTTAGACTTGCCGTTTAGTGATAAGAAACCATGGATCAAACTTGTAGTTTTCCAATCCTGACGTGAGTATGAATCAGAAAATGGTGGGTCCGTGGACCAACAAATTTCATCATCAGAGCAACTACCACCTGTTCGATACACAGTCATCTCAGAACCTTCAAGAGATGAGCTCTTTTTGAGTTCTGTGAAACCATAATATGATTGCAGGCTGCTCATTGCTGAGGAGATCTGTCTTGGGTAAGTTTTTGTCTTCATTGAGTTCAACAAATCCAGCACATCAGCACCAAAACGACAGGGTGGAGGAGTATGATCTCTCGAATGACTGTGGGCATCATATGACAAACAAAATTGATAAGAATAATGTTCAAGTTGAAAAAGGTTCAAAAAGGCGTACAAATCTGACAAACTTTTATTTGAAAGCAAACTGATACCTTATTCAGTTTTAATGAATAAGCTTGAGAGTAAATACTATCAGATTAGACAGTGCATTTATTGCTAAGGACTAGTCCGCCAAAGGTTTAAAGTACTGGCCTCTAATTGAAACATCAGAGTTTGTGTTATTTGACACTTGGCACACTCCTTTTGTAGTGTGTCAAGTCTATAAAATTTTAGACCAACAAATTATATATATATATGTATATAAGAAGCATCGCAACTAATGATCTCCATATTTTAACACGATTCAGTATGGTAAAAACTCAGTACTGGCAGATACTGAATTCAGTTTTTTTTTTTGTTTTAGGGAAAACGGAAAGGCAGAAGTTCCAAAGTCCATTAATCTACAAGATTGGTTACAAGATATTCTACATGTAAAAGGTTATGTTGAAAACAAGAGATTCATTGAGAAAATACACCTATTCAAAGAGTTTTTGAAAGTTGAGAAGGAAAAAGTTCATAACAAGTGCACCACTTAAACATGGTAACGTTGACTTTAAACTGCAACAACTTTTCCCTATCATAGAGTGTGATAACATGGAAAACTTAATAATAAAAAAAGAGAAGTACCTATCAGCAACTGAATTGTGAGAGAGAGAATTTGATGGAGGATGCTTTCCTGGCAAAGGAATCAACAAAATTTTATGCGCAAACATTTGAATATCCGTCATTAAGCCGTTCAAGCGTTTGATGTCTTCTACCTAAAACATCAAAGGCAATTTTTCTTACAACCATCGATTGGAATATAGGATAGAATAAAATTTAAAACATAAAGAAATTAACAATTCAACCACGTTAACAATAAATATAACTGGTAAGTAAGTAGATCCTTCTAGGTTGGAAAAACAATAAATATAACGAAAAGAAAGTATATTGATAATATGCAAGTAAATAACACTTCTTTTCTGAATGTTTATTATAGATACAAATTGAACTAGCATCTGTATTTAAGGCATACTTAACTCACATGCAAAACTGGAAGGGTGAATTATAGAGACGATGAAAAACCTTCATCATTTTAGTTCCACCAAAATCGGATAAAACTAAACTCTTTGTCCACACCAAAATATATCCACTCATAACTTCATACAAAATAATACCCATTTGTGATTCGTTATAAAATAATACTCACTAGATCCTAAAAAGTTTATCGGCACTAATCCTCATCAACAAGCCCCAACAATGAACTTGTGAGTGCCAACCTTAGTTGGTCAGGCCGAGCTAGCTAGTTGGTTTGATCGGTTCATACAGACCAAGTGAGTTGGACGAGCCAATTAGACTGAGCAAGCTTGACGGGGCAATCAGATCGGGCAGTCAAATTGAACTAGTAGGTAGGAATAATTGGACCAAACAACTTGGCAGGGCTAATGGGTCAATTAGGAACCACACAGTCAAGCGAACTTGATAGGCTAGTCGGGTTCAGAGGACCAATTCGGTCAAGCAAACTGATAGGGCAATCAGGCCGAGAGATAAATTAATGAATATTCATTCACCTATTTATAAATTCAAACATGTCAATCCATCCTTAGATTTTTTTTTTCATCCGACTACTCTAATCCATTCTTCTATAATTAAAAAAAAACTTACGAATTTATATTTATCATAGACAAATAAGGCGAATGGATGCCAAAATGAATAGAAAGTAAAACTCTGATCCGAATAATTGTTGTTGTTGTTTTACTTCAAGCCAAAAGTAATTTGTTATGCTCAAACATGGAGTAAAGAACTAAACTGAAAGCGGCAAAGATGAGCAAGAAAGCAAACTGAAATCAAGTACCTCAACCCCGTACTTTATGGCGACGCCAGGAAGCGTATCCATCTTGGACACCCGATGCTCTATGTAATTCGCCTTGGGAGGGGAATCCGATGAAAAAGATGTCTCGGAAGAGGACGAGGTGCCCGTCTGGATCATATTGCTCTCACACGAAGGGTAATCCGCTCCATCCACGAAACTATCAGACAGGACGCGAGAGCTCCTTCGGATCCCCCTCACTCCCATCCCCAACAACTCCAATCACGCTTCAGACGACAAAGAATAATGGAAGAACGTCGCTAATGCTCCAAACGGGAGGCTTTTCGCCCTATTTTCCCGACACCAATCAACGACGCACGAGATCTGCCCGCCAGATCTGCCCGCCGACGAGCCAATCTCCACCAAATGCAGACCAAAAATCAGCGGACAAAGAGCAGCAACCGGTAATCCAAGTCAATCCGACGCCGAAGAACTGAATTTTCGCGAGGAATCCAGCGAGAGATGAAGCCGGAACGGACGAAGCGAAGGCAAGAAGCGGAAAACCAGCGGTAATGGGGGAGGAGGAGGAGAGACCGCAGCAAGAACGCGAAGGCGTCGTCGTCTTGACTAGATAAAGAGCGAGGAGCAGACCCCCGCTAATTTTGACTCGGTGTGACTGGCACGCGGACACGTGGCCTCATTCCATTGGGTAGTTAACTTCGTACCCGTTCTACGCGGCGTTCTCCATCCACCCAAACCCTTCTCCTCTGGTTTTGGGCCCGAAGTATAAAGGCCCCCACATTCGGAGGCCGGTCAAGTGGCGCCACGTGGTGACGGAGATACACGCGATGGAATAATACTTGTTATTATTCCAATTAAAATTTAATATTATTATTAATTATTTTTGGCTTTAGTCAAGGATTTCGACCTAACTCCCCCCTCCCCCTTGGTTTTTAATTATTAATTCGCCTATTATTGATGAATAAAAAAAGATATTAATTGTGTATTCGGTCAATTTACATTTTCAATTAGATTAAGCTTTTTGTGTGGTGGATGGTTAACTAATCGAGGATGGAAGAAGTCCAAGGGTTCGGTAGGTTGCTTCAACTATGTTGGCTTCTTTCTTTATCAATCAAATCGCATAAATGATAGTTCTCAATTAATGATGATATCAAGGAGAATAGTAGAGTTATGTCAAGTTGGTTAGATTTGGAATCGTTGTGGTAAAAGGCGAAACGTTCGCCTCCAGCGCCTCCGTCAGTCCGTCCCAGGACCAATACGAAGGAGGTAAATCACGAGGACTAGTCTAGCCAGCCCGAACAGTGACTAGTACATAAGGAGACAGGAACATGACTACTAGCCAGGATTTGACTCCTAGGTTAGATATGCAATCGTGCATATGTAATTTGTGCCCTATGAGAATATAATATGGTATTTTTTTATTATTTATAATTCAAATTTTTAATTTTTATCATCTCATTAATTATCAGTTATACTTTATAAAAATATTTTTATCGATCCCTAAAGTACTTCAGTAAATATATCAACAATCGATCGTTACAATTTTCATTGTCCTTATAAAACTGTTCTAAATATTCTGCTCATGAAAACAAATTTATGAATCTTTTTTTAAATTGATGAGTGATTTAGATCATTAATATGATCCAAGCTAAGATTGAACTTGAATAGATGCAG
>JBBUKS010000073.1:3759131-3778440 GCA_038050645.1 Hedychium gardnerianum
TTGCTTTCAATTTTTTCAATCTCTACACATTCTTTGAACTTGCTTAATCTAGAGGGAGATTGCTTAACATATTTAATCGCATTCCTGACTCTTATCACAGATTGATTTATATCTTTTAAGCCATCAACAACAATCAAATTGATTATATGAGCTACACACCTCATATGAATGGATTCTCCCTTCAAAATAGTGGAATCCCAATTAGTCATCTTTTTTATGAAACTATTGATGGCAACATCATTTGAACTTGCATTATCAACCGTAATAGTGAAAATTCTGTTAATTCCCCAACCCCTCAAGCAATTTTCAATGGCTAAACTAATTGCCTCACCTTTATGACTTGTAATTGGACAAAAATTGAGAATTCTTTTTTGTAAATTCCAATTTATATCAATCAAATGAGCTGTTAGACACATATAGTTGATTTTTTGAATCGATGTCCATGTATGGTCAAAGAAACTCTTTGTGTTGAATCATGTAACAAAGTTTTTAATTTTTCCCTTTCAACCGTATATAATTCAACACAATCACGCGCAACCGTCCATCTTGAAGGAATTCGAAACTTTGGACATACCATGACCATAAATGTTCTAAATCTTCTCTTTCTACAAATTTAAAAGGGAGTTCATCCATTATAATCATTCTAGCCAATGCTTTTCTAGATGCATCTTGATCAAATTTCCAAGAAGTTGGACACACCTCACCTTCTCTTGAACCTAGTTGTAAACTTAGTTGTGCTCGAGTTGTTTCAACAACATGAGAGTGTCTTTTACATGAGGTCATATGAGATCTCAAGCTTGTTGTTCCATTCTTGTATGGATCACAAAAAAAATTCTTTATCACAATATTTGCATTTGCCTTTAAGATCTTTATCATCGTTAGTAAACTTTGTGAAATGATCCCATATCTCACTTCTTGATTTTATTGATTTTCACTTGGTTACCTTTCCTTTAGAATCTACCGCTATTTTTGTTCCCACTGAAGGATCAGATTGTGGATGTGGTATCGAACATCTATAATCGACATCCATATTTGATAAATCTCCTTGCATTGACATCTACTGATCTATATATATATAAACATAATTTTCATCAAAATATATACATAAAACTGGATTAAATATTCACGAATCATGATTAATACAAATAAACTCAAATATTGAACATTTATTCATAATTTAAATTCTAAAACCCTAACCTTTTTTTGGTCGACTGTGTTGCGAGAGGGAGAATGTCGGTGCTACGAGTGATGGAGTAGAGCACCGAGGCAAGCAGACTCGTGAGTCACAGCGTATGGCGAGGGCGGGAGTCCGAGATGGGCTGAGTACTTGTGTTAGCAACAGCTAACGAGACACGGAGAGACGGCGGGAGTCAAAGATGGGGTTGAGCTACGAGTTTCTAGGCACGGAGAACGGGAGAGGAGAGGGCTGAGAGCGGTGTTGTCGCATTGGTCGCTCGCTGGTTGCGGCTTAGGTGAGGACGAGGGAACTCAGAGAGGGTTGCCGGCTGCGTTAGCAATGACCGACGGTTTCATCGGCGGCGAGAGCGACGGGAGTCCGAAGATGATGGGAGGTCGGGAGGAATTATGGAAGGAAGGAAGGAATTAGGGTTTTAAACCAGTTCCGGTTCGGTTCGGAAGTAGCAATCAATTGGTATATTTTAATTGCTATGAGTTAATTTAATCAATTCGAATTTTTTAAAATCGAGATAAATCAATTTTATCAAAATAATTACTCATACGTGCAGTGAAATACTTCTTGTTCTCTATTTATTTTTAAATATTTTAGATTAATTCTTGTGATTTATTTTCTTCGTGTTGATCCTGGGACGAATTGACGGAGACGCTGGAGGCAAGTAATTCACCTTTTGTCACAATAGATTAATTATTATCATGTAAGATACGTGCAGTGAAATACTTCTTGTTCTCACAGAATAGTTTAATTATTATCATCAGATAATTTAAAATTCAAATTTTAATTAATAATTATTTTTTGATTTTTTTTATATATTAATTATTATTCAGATTAATTAAATTAATTTTCATCATTTAATTTTTTTATATTAATCTTGAGATAAATTGATCAGAACAAAAATGAACGTTTTATTTTTGTTACCATCAAATGAAATATTTTTTCCTCTTACGGAGAAATGAGAAGTAAACTGCTGCAAGTAGGAAAACAAAAACAAAAATTAGAAAGGTCCTCGTTATTTTTTTTCTTCTTAAGTTAAAACAATTTTCAAAGTTTTTTTATTTTAAAAATATTTTTATTTTAAAATTGTTGTACGATTATAACACTAGATAATATAAAATAAAATTATTGTATACAGAACATTGATTTATTAAAATACTTATTAATAATTTAATCAAAATTAATTAAACTTATCAAAATTATTTCAATATGGTTAAAGTCATTTTAGCAGTTATGACCATAATTATTACAATAATTATGTCATATCTATTATAATAATTTTAATTAAGTTGAAGTAATTTTGATAAATTTAAGTAATTTTAATAAATCTATAAAAAAATATTTTGATATAATAATTTTAATTAAGTTGAATCGATTTACTTTTAACCCACTATAAATTTCGTAGCTATAACAAGTGTTTTCAAGATGAGAAATAAATTGGAAGCTATTTTAATATTTTTTGAAAAAAAATCCTTTTGAAAAAATCTAATAAGGAGTGTTATTTTTATTTGTGTCCTAATAACAATAATAATTTAGATAATTAAGAATAATAAATTTATATATATATATAATTTTATTTTTCTACCCATCTTATCTTATACAATCATATTTATTAAAATAATTATCTGTACATCATTGATCAAAATATATATGATGATCAATGATCAAGATTATATCATCTCAACAGATATACATGATTATACATAATAAAAAAATATATAAATTATCAAAATCTTTTATATATATATATATATATATATATATATAATTTACATAATAAGTTGGATGGGGCGAGGCCGGAATATAACATTCTGGATGTTTATTTTAATTCATTCTTAAATTATATATAAAAAAATATGAAATTAATTGATAATTAATTATTAAATAATTAGATGAGGAATTTTTTTTTCTTAAGACATAGACCCGTAATTAATTAATTCCTAATAAATTTGTCATCAACTAATTAATCGCACTCGTAGAGACCAGTATTCTGTATTCGTGCCTATATGAAGAAGGTAGAACGGCTCGATCCAGCCTTTCAAAAAATTACCTCGTCGCCCACTCCGCTGCTCCAGACCACCGCACCATGGCCGATTCCGCCGACACAGCCGCTGCCACCGCCCGAGTCAGTGACGAGGTAGATCCATCCCCGAAGGAGGACGACGAGCACGACTCCAAAGATGTGGTCATCCTCCGTTACTTTCTCCAAGAATGGGAGCTGGTGAAGTCCATCCTCGACCGCATAGTCGACAATGGGGGCATCTCGTCTCCGGCCGATGTCCACAAGATCCGATCAATTGTAGGCTTCCTTCGCTCTTCTATCGCATCTCAGTTTGATTTTATTCTGCAAATCTTTGATTTACTATTGAGCAAGATCTCTTTTTTTTTTGCCCTCTTAATTGACTTCACAGATGGGCAAATACCAAGAACAGGGACAGCTCCTGGAACCCTTCCTGGAAAGAATAATTTCGCCTATTATGTCGATAGTTCGCTCCCAGGCGACGCAACTTAGGGTCTCGCCGGAGGGAGCTATGGAGATTATTACGCCCCTGTGCATTATAATATACTCGCTCGTTACAGTAAGCGGCTACAAGAGTGTTGTTAAGTTCTTCCCGCACCAGGTTTCGGATCTTGAACTTGCGGTCGATCTTCTGGAGACATGCCACCAAGCTACTTCTGTGACATCACTGCGGCATGAAAGTACGGGCGAGATGGAGGCCAAGTGCGTCGTTCTCCTGTGGCTTTACATACTCGTGTTGATTCCTTTTGATATCCTGTCAGTTGATACACAGGCAGTGAATAAGAGTTACTCGGATGAACCCGAACCCTCACCATTAGTCAAAAAAATATTGGAGATTTCCAAGGATTACCTTTCAAGTGTTGGTCCTATGCGGAAAATGGCTGGTTTGTTGCTTGCGAGGCTTTTAACTCGTCCTGATATGGCAATTGCTTTTAATAGGTTCGTATGAATAGTGCAAGATCCTGATATGTTCATGTTTATTGGCAAAGAGTTTTACATTAAGCCGAATTTCAAATTATATTTCATTGTTTTTGTGCTTATGGTTATGCTCTTTTCAGTGACAAATGCATTTAGGTTCATATGGATGGTGCATACTTGTGATATGTTCATGTTTATTAGCAAAGAGTTTTACATTAAACCATTTTCAAAATATATTTCATTGTTTTTGTGCTTATGGTTATGCTCTTTTCTGTGACTTTTTGGATCCCTTGTTTTCATTAGCTTCAAATGTCAATAGGAATCCTTTAGTGCCTATGGTTGTTGGACTTTCTTATTTAATCTATCATGTCTGTGTGCTTACCAGCATTTTCTTCAGCATCCTGATCATAATATCGTCATGTTAGACCCAGCTATTTGTGATCAGCTACATATACCTTATCCCTCTTTGAACTCAATACAGAGTTATATCATTATATAACTCTTACGTTCTGATTATGTTAATTATAATTTTTTGATTTCCTTTATTCCTCACACATAATCAATTCAACTTATTCAACTATAGAATCTCCTATTTACATATATCTTATCCTGTTTTTGAACACAATACAAAGTTATGCCATTATGTAACTCTAAGTTCTGATTATGCTGATTAGGATTTTTTTTTTCCTTTATTCCTCACACTTAAATCAATTCAACTATAGAATCTACTAATTACATATATCTTATCCCTTTTTTGAACTCAATACAAAGTTACATCATTATATAACTCTTAAGTTCTGATCATGTTAATTAGAATTTTTTTGATTTTCCTTTATTCCTCACACTTAATCAATTCAACTTATTCAACTATAGGACCTACTAATCATCTTTGAACATGTTCATACCATCTTACCCATTTTCTCTCATTATCATTTATTGGAGCTACTAACCTGTCCTTTAACCAAAGTTCTTCTAGATATAGATCACTAAGTTGTCTTATTCTCCTAATATGTTAATCAATCTTGGTGGACTGAATGATCCTAGTAGAAGAGCTAGGGCTGGCAAGACAGCGCGAGGAGATTGAATGGGGGAGGGGAAGGGGTGGGAGAGTATCATGTGGACTGAGCTAGCTAGGGGAAGCAAAAGAATATTACTTATAACGATATTTTAATATTGTGGAGGTTATCCCTGGTCTATTTCTTGCAATTTCTATACATCAAAAATAGGAATGAGAATCAACCATCTATTCCAGTCCATACACCAAACTAAAGAATACATATTCCTATTTTATTTCTTGTTTATCCCACTCCCTAGGAATCACTATTTCATTTCCTATTGATTCCATTCCATGAACCTTATGCAACATAATTTTCTTTTCTTTTCTTTTTGAGGTGTTAAATTATTCTTATGACACCCTCCCCTTAGTTCCCTTTTGTTGGAGCCATGTGCACTAGATTGCTCTTTCCTCGTGCAAGCACCATATTAAATTATTTAAATGAACAAGTTGAAGTGTTGATGGGTTAGATATGGATGTTTTTGAAATATATTTTCCCTGAATTTGTCCACTAACTCTTACAGAGAACTGGATTTACATGGTGTATTCAATAACCTTGGGAATTCAATTAGTCCCACCATTTAACTTGAGAAAAAAAATCCATTGATATGTTATTTTTATTTAAATACTATTTCATAGGGAACAAGTGTGGGAGTGGCACTTTCTGACAGTTCCTATGCTCTTCAGGTATAAAATGATTTGAATTTGGGCATGGAGATATCACTCGTATTTTCAGTTATAATTCTCATTGAATGTGATGGACATGAAATGAAAGATCCGATGATGATTGATTTTTTTTTGCTTGTGTCTATTGTTGAAGCTAAGGAGATACTAGTTTAAAGAGTTGCTCTGTAGCTTTGCCCTCTTGCATAATTTGATAGCTGATTGCAAAGGAACAATTAAAGTAGTTTGGGAATTTGAACACCACCACCTTGAAGCTGGAGGGATAGTGAACTAGGTAGCGAACGAGACCAAACAAAGCATTTAATCAATGAATTTGACTCTAGTACCCAGAAAATATAGTTTGAAGTTTAACATTTATTTCAGATACAGTTTCCCTTCCTTTAAGTTCATCCTTACAACAAGATAGATAACATCGATCACTACATTTGCTATTAATAGATATCATGGTCAATTTCCTATCTATTTAGACTAGTAAATGGATGAGTATGCGCCATATCCTTGTATCAACATGTTGTCAAATCCACATTCATGATTGTAAAAGAAGAATAGTAGTGATTTGGACCCACTGAATTTCGTGAACAAGCATGAGAAGCTCAAAAAGGTTCTTATATGGTTATGCCAAACATTAAGCTTTTTCTATCAACATAAGATATCCTGTACAGAAGCATTTTCAATTTTATCAACTGATGGAACCATCTCTCTCGATACAAAATTAAGCTACTGCAATTTCTTATAATATTTGAAATGTGAATTATTTTTTTAATCTAGGTTTGTTCTCTAATAATGTATCCTTACATCTCTATTGATCATCTATCAGATTTACTGAGTGGGCTCATGAAGTCTTGTTATCTGTCACAGAAGATGTTTTGGACCACTTTAAGCTACTTGGAATTGCTGAAGTCCTTTCCTCCATTTTCAAGGTTTTCTCTTAGATTTCTTCTTGTGAAATTCTTCAGCATTAAATTTTTAGTTTCTAAATTTGAGTTGGAATTTTAAAACACCAAGGTATTTTTATCCACCTAGGGTTGTAAATGAACTGGACATTTGTGAACAAACTTGATGTTCGGTTCGATAAAACTTGTTTATATTCATTCAATAGTAAAAGAATATATAAAATAAATAAACTTGAACACTTAGTTCGTTAATGTTCACGAACAATTTATGAATAAAACTTATTTATTAACTTGTATGAAAGTTAATTGTAAATTTATTTCTTAAAATTTTTATTTAAATTTACAAAAATATAGTAATTTATAAATTTTTAATCTTAAATTATAAGAAAAGAATATAAGTTTAATGTATTAGATAAACTTTTAGCCTAATTTATAATGACAACAATGCTGATAATTGAGCTCGATAAAACGCTCGAGCTCGGCTCGAGCTTGATAAGATTTTCAATAAATAAGTTCAAACAAGCTCGATAAGTAAATAAACAAGCTTGAACATAGCTAAACTCAACTCGGCTTGTTTATACCCTTATATCCACCCATTTGGACAAGGATGTAGTATTTGAAACGATTTCTATGAATTGAATTCTTCCAATTTTCTCTCCATTCACTTGATAAATGCTACTTTTAATCTGGTCATGTTATATTTTTGGTTCTTCAGTATTAGGTATGTTATTCAGTTTCATGGTTATAATCTTAAAAACACAAAGTGTTTTCTAAAATCTAAATAATTATCAGGAAAACCACCAATGCGAGTCCCAAGCTTAAGTGGAAAAATGTTGGTGTTAAAATTGTCTAAATGAATATGAATCTTAATTCTATTTTTGTAAGACTAGTTCATTACCCATGAGTGACAAAGGTGGAGGTGAGAATGTTAAGATGATAAAATGGGAGAGAGATAAAACAATTTGGTTTATCCTGAATCGATGATAACATGAGAGAAATTAATGTGATAAGCTTACTTATGAAACTCACTGGAGAAATGGGGGAAAAAATAGAGTAGTGATGTACTCTCTCATGTTCAAACCATGCATTCCCCACCATAGTTGTCAAAATTGTTATTAGAAACGATTTTGAATAGATAAAAAATCCAAGTATTAATTGAATTGGATCTATAGGATGTGAAATTGAAATTGGTGAAAAAAATAAAAAATGAGAAAAGATATAATAAAATTGTTTATATTACAATTAATATTCTAAAATCTCAAAGAGAGTATCTATTTATATATATTTGATTATTAATAATGCAATATACAAATAATTTAATTTATTAATATAATATTAATGAATACAAATAGATTATAACCAATAATAATGTTATCTTTTTAATATCAATTATCCAATAAAGCTAGATTACTAATATATATATATATATATATATATATTAATACGTTATTGCTTAATATTCAATTTTATAGGGTCTAATCACGGCTTTAACTACATTCAAATCGGGTTTTAGCTGAAAGAAAAGGAGGTTTAGAATTGTTTTTAATTAAAAGAGATTATTGTGTTCTCTCACTCTATAATAAGCTCTCTCAATTCACAATAATCCCACTTGATCATCTTAATTTTGCAATGAATTGTCAGATGCGACAAGGCCAAGCAATTTAAAAGGGGATGAAAACTCCCTTCTTCTCGTACAAGTTTTCTAAGCATCAAGTAGGGATGAAAGGAAAGACTAAATTGGCTAAGTCTTTCAAAGTCATCTCAATCTAACCATATTTGAACTCAATTTGATCTATTTTGACTTTCATTTTGATTAAATTTTTAATGGATTGCATCAATTTTCTAATATAATTTAACTAATTTCTAGCTATTTTTTTTAATCTCATTTTTTTTTAAAAACTTCTCTTCAATTTTTATAATATATCTATTTCTCAGAAAATATAGGATCAACCATTGCCAATACTGTTCAACTCGGATGATTCATATTGATATCGGCCGATTTTGCCGACTATGTTTCCCACCATCTCATGGTCTACTTTCTTACCCGATTGCATAGACCATCACATCTCTATCTCTGCCATATTCTGCACTTTATTCTTGACTTTTTCTCCAATTGGCGACACTTCTCCTCTTGGTCATCTCTTGATTCTTTATCACGGCATTGTTTCCTTTGGCTTTCACTTCTCATGGGTTTAATGGCTATAGACACTATTTATCTTACTATAATTGCAGGATAATAATCAGGTTCAAATCTTCTTTTGCATTGACATTTCTATCTCCTGGCTTGAACGAGATGTGTTGGTGCTGTTGATGACATCTTGATAGGGTGCTTGTCAACACAAATAGGGGAAGAAATCATGGTTGAGGTGAGGTAATTTTGAACCGTAGCTGAGATCTCGGCTGAGTTGAGGTGATCTGGAACTCCAGATGATGCATTTCTGCTTTTCGTTGTATTGCCTTCCCGCATGAGCTAGGTTTGATTCATTGAAGGAGGAAGTGAAGGAGAGGGAGGAGGAAGAAAACCTAATTGAAAACGTGTCAGAATCATCACCGTCAAAATTATTACTAAGATGGCTTTCGGAAGCCTCCATCAAAGGTTCTTTGGCTGGCCAGCATCTCATAGAATGTGAGGAGATAGTAGAAGATTTAAAACGATGATGTCCCAAATAGTTATGTATGCATAGCTTGTTGTTAAATTAGTATGTTTGGGCACTATTGTGAGCATTTTAGGTCGCCTAGAAACCAAGTGGTTAACAATTTATAACTTTTGGAATTTGTCCATCCCCTTTTTTACTTTAAACGTTTTTTTAGGTTTTTTGTTCGTTACATCTGATAAAAGAATAGTTTTGAAAGATGCATCTTATTTTACTTTTGTTTCTTTTTTATCTCCCTTCTTGAGAGACTCGAGATATTATTTTTGAGTTTGACTTTTCCTTGAGTTTCACAATACAGGTTGGTACCCGTAAAGTTTTGCTTAGTGTCGTGTCTACCACATGGAGTGATATATCTTTGCTAATGAAGTCTAACACTTCAGCTCGCAGTCCTTTGCTCCGGAAGCTTTTGGTTAAACTATCACAACGTATTGGGCGTGCATGTTTGCCTCGTCGTTTGCAATCATGGCAATATCAGGTTTGTCAATTCATATCTTTGTTTAGCAATGACACATGTCTTGTTTATGAGCATATATACATTGAAAATTTCTGTATGTTGATGCTAAGTACAACTAAACATTGTATTGCAACTTGTTTCACATTTCCTTTCATCTTATGGAGGATAAGACAACAGTTTTACGAATGAATGTGGCTTTTGCAGTGAAGATAGATACACAATTATGTTCCATTTCCTTAGTCTATTAAAATAGAAATATTGGGGAAAACTAAAAGTATTTTAGAAAAGTAGCAACGCAACATTATGGGCCAACAAGCAACAAAACAAAGTTATTTACTGAAAGTAAAACAAATAAAATCAAACAACATTTTTTCACATTTATTGTAGTGCTCTACTTTACATGGTATTGAAAGCAAAGAGAAACAGTGGGAAAAAGAAATGGCGAGAAAGAGAAGAGTTTGGAAAAAGGTTCTTTTGACTCCTCCTATCATGCAACAACATAGGTACCTAGTGAAAGAAAAAGAGAAGCAGAAGTGAAACAAAAGGCCAAGGGTAGAAGTGCTTTGCTACTATGCTCTCTCCTCTCACATTGTAGGTAGTATGTACTGTTACCGTTTTAGGCTCTTATTTTCCATTATTTTCACAATGAAGAGTAGTGCATTTCCTTTTTTAGTCTCCTTTACTATTATTTTAGGATATAAAATCATTATGTGCTTCCTAGATTTACTGGACCTTTGAACATCGAGCATGCATATTATTATATAAAAAGAGAAATGGGCATACTGGTAATGGTAATTTAGGTAATCTCAGGTCTCTGGCTCTTCTGTGATCTATATTAAATTCAAACAGCAAGTGCACTTTACTATTGAGTTTCCTGTTTTCACCCAGCATTGTCATTGTGGATGTAATTTGTTTCTGTATGTATTCTATCCTTATGACTGGAACAAGTACTTTCTCTCCTGTCCTTGTCAAATCCAGCTCATCTTGGGAGGAATGCAAGCATTTCTTCTTAACTTGCCTTTTCTGCACATTCAGATTCCATAAATTCCTACAAATATTCTTTTTCTGGTTTTTTGTTTTAGGATTAGACCAGTCCTTTTGTTGTTTTTTTAATTATTTCTTTACATTTATAGTACTAAACCTATAGTTTACATCATCCAGGGACAGAACAGATTATTAGGAGAAACTATTTTAAAAAATTCTGGAGAAGGATACAGCAGTAATATTGGTCAGCATGTTAATTTTTCCAATAATGGAGAATATGCAGAGTTAGTAGGAGAAGACATGGATGTTCCAGAAATTGTTGAAGAGATACTTGAATTGATGTTATCTAGCTTGCGTGACTCGGTATGTTAGTTCATAATATGCTGATGTGAACTTATCCACTGGTTTAATTTTTTTCTAATTAAATATATTCAGTTGACCTAATACAAACATTTAGTGATCCCACCTCTGTATAACTTCAACTCCCATCTTATGGTAAGAAAATATTGTTTATCGCTACGATCTCTTCTTAGTGTTTGAGTGATTGGCAATGACAATCATGTTTTGAAATATTGTGCCATGATGATGCCATTGTTGAAACATATTGTTTTGGTAAATTACTAAAATTTGATGTTATTCAACATATGTAATCTCTCATGAGCCAACAATGCTAATGTTAATGAGTATCATAGTGTTGGCACTTGACATGCTTTGACACGTTTTAACAATTGTCATATTAATTTAAGTAACGTTTATCATTTTCTTTTAGTTTGTTTCTTTAAATTCTAGTTTAATCGATTATCTAATTGCTATAATCTAATTATAATAGAAAACAAGTGGAAGAAGATTATAAGAGTAAAATTAATATAAATTTATCTCAACATGCACACATTGAAGTAAAAATGATTTTTTTTATATATCCAACTATCTTATTGATAGAATCTTTATAAAAACTTATAAAATCTAAGTGAGAGAAATAATTAATACCCTATGAATTCATTCCGCCACGCTACATGTCGAGTATGGTACAATAAAATTTTATTCTAATGAATATCTAATCATTATAGTTCTATTTTAGAAATAAATAAACTAAGTGAAATAATATTAAAGGGGTTACCTCATCTAAATTTATCTTAGCACACTTGTGCCAAAGCATACCGAAAGTCAATGTAACACGTCGTTGAAATCATACTCAGACTAACAACAAAATCCCAACGCAGAATGATACTAATCTTTGCTTCGATTTGATATACAACATTTGTTATGGTACTAGTCATGGTTTGAAATCTCATAACATACCGGTTGAAACGTATTATTTCACTAAATCACCGAAACTCAATACCACTCGACATCCAGTTCAAAATCTCGAGTCATACCGTAGTTTTGGTCTTTCACTTGAAAGATATTGTTCTAGTATTATGCCAACGCTCCAATGCATGGTGTCGGTGACAGATTGGAGGTTGAAGGAGGAAGGATATGAAGTAAAGGAAGGAGACATTGCGTGGTATCGAGTTTTGATAATTTATCGGAATGATATGTTTCGACCGTTTTGCCCGGCAAATCATGCTTAGGGCAGACAATGTTTACTTCCTATATTTCATCTCCTTCTTCAATTTCAATCCATTACCGGCACCATGCGTCGAAACATCGGTATGATACCGAAACAGTATCGTCCAGTCAAAGACCAAAACTTCGGCACGGCTCAAGATTTTGAACCTTGGTACTAATAAGGTATAATTAGTAGTTGAAATGCTCGTAATGTTTGTAACTTATTGTTCTAAAATTTTAATTCAAATGACTATTAATTGGTATAGAATTATACATGAAAGGAAAAAAAGTCAAGTGGATGTTGATTAGAGTACTAAATTTATTTGGATTTATCTTAGCATGTTTGGAAGAATGTTGATGTGCGTCAAGTGTCGGCACAACACGATATTGAAACATACTGTTGGAGATCAAAACATTGGCACCAAACAAATTTTAAACCTTGATGGCAATGGAAATACTACTCATTAGTCAGGATGCAGGATCATTCACAAGACCGTATAATTTAATCTTTATTTTATGAGAGTTAAAATAAAACCTCATAAAATAAAAATTGAATGATACAATTTTGTGAAATTTCACTTTAATCATGGTTGTCTTTATACCTTTAGTTTCTGCCAGCATAATCATGATCATAATGCAGGATACAGTTGTGCGCTGGTCAGCTGCAAAAGGTATTGGGCGAATAACTGCACGCTTGACATCTTATCTAGCTGAAGATGTGCTGTCCTCAGTAATGGAATTATTTTCGCCTGGCGAGGTTTGTAATTAAATTGCCTTTGTATCTCTTGCTAAAGTTATATATACTTTTTTGAATGCCATTGACATCAGTGTTCAAAGTGTTCGTTTTCCCTCTAGGATGTTAAATGGCTCTGTATTATGCTCTTATCTTAAACTTGTTTCTGATTTTGATTTTAGACTGAAGAGGTTCTGCAATTGATTCTGATTTTGCAGGGAGATGGTTCATGGCATGGAGGGTGCTTAGCCTTGGCCGAGCTGGCACGGAGAGGGTTGCTGCTACCGAGTAACTTTGCTAAAGTAGTTCCTCTGATAGTGAAGGTAATAAATAATAACCATAATGTGTCTTGATTTACTGATGTTTTGTTGCCTTATTGATTACATAAGTATACTTAATTTAATATATCTATTGATCACTATAAGCTCTTACGATAGGGACCTCAAATTGTGTTGCTTTATGAATGATTTCTGGTGATCTGATTTATTCATATTTTGTCTTCAACCAAGGTTCAATATTAGTGTAATAATGACATGTCCCTTATAAAGGTATGGCTCGGTATAGACTAATATTCTTGAATCTTATCATCCAATTTCAGCCTATCTATATCCATCCTCAATTATAATACCTTTAGTGAAATATGACAGAAATAAGACCCATTCATCTTGTTGAGAATGACGAAGTTAGCTTTGCTGAAAGAGCATCTATTTTCAGGCTTTACATTATGATGTGCGTAGAGGTCCCCATAGTATTGGATCTCATGTACGGGATGCTGCTGCATATGTTTGCTGGGCATTTGGTCGTGCATATTCCAGCAGAGATATGAAAGATACTTTGGAACAACTTGCTCCCCACCTTCTAACAGTTGCTTGTTATGATCGAGAGGTTAGTGTTATACTCTATACTCTTCTGCATTATGAGAATTCACTAAATTTGTTAATGAAGTCTTGCCATTTCATGATATTTTCTATTTGTTTGTAGTACAATTAACCACTCTACCTGATGTTGGTAGGTTAATTGTAGAAGAGCAGCCTCAGCTGCCTTTCAGGAGAATGTTGGAAGACAGGGAAACTTTCCACATGGCATTGAGATAGTCAATAAAACAGATTATTTCTCTCTTGCCTCACGGACAAATTCTTATCTTGATGTTGCTGTCTCTATAGCTCAGTATACAGAGTATCTCTACTGTTTTGTGGAGGAACTGTTGTGCAGCAAAATTAACCACTGGGTATCTCTTTTTTTTACTTGATTTAGTCTCTAGTGCTGAAATTTATGATTGATATATTCTTTGATCCTATGAGATTTGTGATAAATTACTTATAATTCAAAATTATACCTAAATTGTTATGGTTTACAATGACCTAACTGATTAAAGAAAAAACAGGATTTGTTCTGAATTAGGAAAATCACACCAGTTCTAGCAAATAGTAAAGAACAAGCCTGTCAGACCATCTGTATTTGTTAGCTCTAACAGAACATCTCTAGTTGTCTGATTGATGCAACATGGAATAATTGGCCTTCCTTGATCAGTCTCGTGGAAGTTGGCGTGCCTCAATTGGTAACCTTGCAGGAGAGAGGGGATAATATTAGGATAGGAACTTATATTATTGCTTGAATCAATGAACAATGGATTGAGCTTCTATTGTAGGCTTTCACAACCCAGTTGCATTGTGACTTGGATAAAGTTAACTAAAGGCACAAAAAAATGTGAAAGTAAAAGTGGTTTGCTTTATTGACCATATCTACCCTGTTTTGCTCAAAGTTTAGAATCCTGATATTGGAATTAGTTAGATTGTCACAATCTCCCTCACCTTAAATCTTGACATCCTTGTCAAGCCTCAAACTTAAACTCAGCCTAGAATCATGCTTAATCACTTTTGAGGCTGATAGTGGTTCCACCATCATGCAGGAGAGCTTGCTTTGATGTTATGTTGAGACGAATATAGTATTATACTGATGTTGTTCAAGGGATGTATCATACAATATGTATAGGGTTCTCATGTAAATAACCAATACCTAAATATTAAAAACGCCATTAAACTCATAATATCTATAATAAATTTCCCAATAATTCTAGTAGCTCTAACAAGATTGAAACAAAGGACCAAACTTACTGCAAATAGTAAATGTAGTAAAGGCTCCTCGTGTCACTTACGAGTGATGACTTAGCCGCATGAGGATTAGGGCTAAGATTCATATTCATAGGTTTAAACAAATTTTGTTGTTGGTTACTCCGACCTAATGCAACCATCAACTATTTCATTTGGGCTTGGGACTGGCATCAATATTACTTTATTTCTTGGCTTAATTAATGAAATTCCTTGTCAATCAAATTGTGATGATCTGCTGATTATTGAACTTGACATTGAGTAGTCTATACATAGTTCGTATATGATTTTTCTTGAATAGCTACTTGTTCTTTTATCTGGTTTCTGTAAGTTTCATCTACAATAACCATTAATTATGTATGCAATACATTACCTAGTATTTTGGTAAAGTTAGACTGCCACCTCTTAACTTTATGCTTAGCGTTGGTACTTATCAAGTTATTCTGAATTACCTCTAAGTAAAATAAACTATATTTTTTGAGTCTTAATCAAAATTTTACTATCTCATAACTAATTATATAAAATTTTGTTTCATATAACAAAGTAACAATGTCTTTTCTGTACAATAAGCATAGCCATCAGTTAGATATTCATTCAAGGTTGTTTTTTTTATTGCACTCCATTGTGCTTCACATCCTTCCTTTTCTTCTTTAGGACAAGAGCCTGAGAGAACTGGCTGCAGAGGCACTTTCTGCCCTTGCAAAGTATGATCCTGAATATTTTGCAGATCATGTTCTCGGCAAATTAATTCCTAGTACTTTATCATCTGACTTGTGCACACGCCATGGTGCTACGTTGGCTGCTGGAGAACTTGTTCTTGCTTTGCAAAGCCACGGCTTTGAGTTTTCTGCAGGTAGATGCTTGCACGCATAGACCTCATTAATATTCTTCTCTATTGATGGAAGTTGGATATTATCATCAAAAGACAATATTTTCCTCTGTTTTGTTCACATGTTCAAGCTTGTAGAACCTTGATAATTAGCTGACCTTTTTTCAGCTGCGTTTTAGTAACTTTGTTGACTTCAATTGCCTTTTATTTCTTATCCAACAATGAACTATATGAATGCTATTAACTTGAATTTTATACTGGATGACATTTCCTATCTATAATAATCGAGAAGGATGACTATGTCAAACATTGGCAAATATAAGCACACAGATAAAAATGGAAATGCTTGTGATGGAGTAATTGAGTCAAAAAAAAATTCTTTGGATTTATGCAGTCATTCTGATCTGCCATTTCATGGAATTTCTCATATTAGCTGCTTCCTTGCAAGTTTTCACCACATTCTGCTAAATAACCAGAATTACTTGCAGCATCTTCTTAAAGGCTGTTGAGTCTTAAGAAGTGCATTCTACATAAATACAAAATAGCATCAAGTTTTGATGTTGTCATTCTCTTGTGTTTTCTTTAGAAGGCTATTTATGATTTCATCATTCTAGTTTCTATATTTATAAGCTCATACCTAAAATGTTATTTGCATCACCATCATTTTCATTGTGAAGCCATGTTTGTCCCAAGTAGTTTGAGTAGTTACATGAATCTTATCCCTCTATTCAGCTTTATGGAAGGTTATAACACTAGTGACCTAGGTTTACTAAAAATAGGTTCAAAATTTATGTTCATAGGAACATAGATTTAGACAATTTTAATGATAGTTTTCCAAGCCTAACACAACCTTCAACCCTTTTCATTTTCATTTTCATTTTCATTTTCATGTTGGCTTAGGACGGGCATCAACTAATGATCTTTACAACCTTTAATCTTCATTAATACAAATTGTTAAATCTCTTGTCATATAGTGTATAATTTTCCATGATATCTGCGAATGTTAATTTAATCTTGAGAGACCTTCCAGTCAGTTGCCAACTTGACTCATCTGTACTACCTTTTGTTCCTTCATTCCCAACATGGTATTACTTAGTTGTGATTTTCCTCTGTTGTTTTGTCATCATTGACTGCATTCTGAAACAGATAACTGATGCTTGCATGAATATTCTGTGATTGATTGTTTGATCAATAAAATAGTGAGAGTTCATGTTAAGATCAAAATTAGATTTTTTTCCTAGAGAAATTACATGCCTTAATAATCCTTTAACTATTCCCAATCCTGTATCCTGGATAATTCTCTTTTATATATTTTGTGGTTTTGCTTTTCCTTATAGACAAACAAAAGTCTTTATCCGGTGTTGTGCCGGCAATTGAGAAAGCACGCCTTTATCGAGGAAAGGGAGGAGAGATCATGCGAGCTGCTGTTTCAAGATTCATCCAGTGTCTCTCTCTCTCCAAAGTATCCTTGATTGATAAGACAAAAAGAAGTTTACTTGATACTCTAAATGAGAATCTAAAGCACCCCAATCCTCAGATACAGGTAAAATTTCTTTAAATCGGAACTTCTCTATGTCCTTTCCTGAATTCTCTAATAATACTACAATATAACTTGTTATGTATGGATATGTTTATTGCATGCCAAATAGTTGTTGTTGCAGTCATATGAACTCTAATGGATAGAATTGCCTGTCCAGTTTGCTGCTGTTAATGCATTAAAGCATTTCATCCCTGCTTATCTTGTTATGTTGGGAGATAAAGCTGCTAATGAGGTAACTTTAAAGTACCTGGAACTCCTAGATGATCCAAATGTGGCTGCAAGAAGAGGTGCAGCACTGGCCCTTGGCATCTTACCTTATGAATTCTTAGTCAATAAATGGAGATCTGTCGGAACAAAGCTTTGCAGCTCCTGTACCATTCAGGTATTATGTCAGCTACTTGGAGGAAACTTTTCAGCAGTATCAGTCATTCATTAGATGCCTTTGTATGCAGCATAATCCAGATGATCCAGATGCTGAAGCACGTGTAAATGCTGTCCATGGATTAATTGCAGTCTGTGAAATGCTGGCAAATTCTTCCACTGATGACTTTGGAGAAGAATTGTCCTCTTTGTATTTATTTATTAGAAGTGATGTGATGCAAACTTTGTTTCAAGCCCTTGATGACTATGCTGTTGATAATAGAGGTGATGTGGGCTCCTGGGTGCGCGAAGCTGCTATGGATGCTCTAGAGAGGTGCATGTACATCCTATGTAAGCGAGACACTATTGAATCTAGAAAATTTCTTGAGCATCAGGGTGAGGCATACCATTCTGATGGCCAAACAACTAATCTTAGCTCCAGGCTTGTTGGCCCAGAAATTACTACAAACTTAGTCGGCGGCATAGCAAAACAAGCTGTTGAAAAAAATAGATAAAATAAGAGATATAGCTGCCAAGACTTTGCAGAGGATTCTCCACAACCAAAAGTATTTCGTTCCATTTATATCAGATAGAGAAACACTAGAACAATTTATTCCTAATGATCCAGAACTGAAGTGGAGTGTAAGTGTTTTGTTGATAATTTCCACGCTTCTTGGTCATCATTAAAATTCCTTGGCGTTTCCAATTTGATTATATGATCATCTAAGCTTTGTTACTATAATGAATTATTTTAGTTCTGCTATTTTTCATTACTTGATGAATGAATACTTCTGAATTGTAATTTTCTTATCAATCACAGTAAGCAATTTCTTGAATGCATGCTGCTCAATGGTTACTATTAAATCCACAAAGACAGCACCAAACTGTTAGGACAAACAGTTTTCTTTTGTATTGTACTGGTAACTAATGGCTGGAAAGCAGCTACCTAATCATTTGTTTTCTGTCATTTTTTTTTCATGTGAAATAATTCCCGTCATTTTCATTTATTTTTCCTCAAAGTTAGAAAAAGTCAATCTTGATTGTAGTTTTACAAAATTTATCCTTTCATATTCTTGCAATCACAATGTAAGTGACAGAAACATAAGTTTTAGTGTATCTGAGTTTGCTGAATGAATCTTTCCGGCCCTTGTGCTCGATGGGCCACATCATTAGTGAAACTATCAGCAACCAAAGCTCTTTGTGATTGTATTTCATGATTTTGTCTCTATAATATTCTTTTATACCTTTGGTATTTAGATGGGCACTTTGATCATTAGATTCGTTGTGCTAACCTTCAAGTATCAGTTGGCAGATCTACCTTTTGTGTTATATTCGTTTTAT
>JBBUKS010000073.1:3791450-3831969 GCA_038050645.1 Hedychium gardnerianum
GAGCTCAATGGCGTAAAAGGATCCATATAGCCGACCCCACATAGTGGGATAAGGCTCGGTTGTTGTTGTTGTTGTTGGTAATTAATGGGGAGATAATTGTATTCCCAATTATAGTTTAACATGTTTTTCTGATTTGAATTATTTATTTCCTAGTTTTCATTAAGGTTAGATCTATAAAAGAAGTTTCGAGTTCTGTTCTTGTAATTATCATTTTTCAATCAATAAGAATTTCTACTTCTGTGTGTGGGTCATTTTCTCATAGTGAGATAATTGTTCCTAATTTAGTGTTGCATTGATAACTAATCACTTATATCATTATGTATGAAAACATTAACTTCAAACGTGCTGGTCAAGACACGATTAAGGCCAATCTATACTAAGTAAAGTGGCATTCTAGAAAACCACTACTAAAACAATTCGATTAAAATCATATCTATCTTAGGTACCACATAATTATAAGTAGCACACAGTTCATAGAGAAAAATGACAGGATAACTTCAATAGTATCAAAGTAGATGTAATTGGTTACCTAATAGAAATATCAAAGTACATGTAATTGGTTACCCAATAGGAAATAGGTAAGTCATAAGACATGTTTCTCTAATTGAATGAAGATAGTTTATTTAGTTTCCACACATGCTCGGCAAAGTAGCCAACAGCTCTAAGATAAAATTTGTTTAGAACTTTAGAAATCTATGCAAAACAAGAAAGGTCAGAAATTTTGCCTCCGCGGAAGTTAAGATTGTTTGTTACTGAACGTAATGCGGATGTATCACAAGCATAATCCTGTTTTGTTTAATTGCATTTTACTTTGTTTATCAATCACCTTGGGTAAGCATAGTAGCAAAAATTAGGTTGAGATATTTAGTTATGACAAATGAACTTTTTAAAAGAACAGAAAAAATACTCCAACGGATCTTAGGCCTAAAAACCAAGTAGTTCACAACTCAAACAAGGATTGGGTATGTTTTACCACTAATCAATTCATTAAAAAATATCTACATTTGTATTTAATATCATCAAAGCAATCTGAAAGGAAATTAATCTTTTCAAAAAGTGCAACTAAACACAGCAAGAGCATTTAGTAAAGCATGCAAACTTCAAGCATACAGGAATTATAGCACATCATACTACAAAATTAACATGGAAATTTGATCCTGATCCAGATTTGCATATGTTAAAAAATTTCAAAGATATATATCTCAGAAAATTTTCAAGAATTTAAGAATGAAATCAAAAGCAGAAGCATGGTCTGATTGTGTCACCCACTGTAATAATGATGGAAACATAAAGGCATGAAATTTATCAGTTTTGTTGAGACATGAATGCTCTTTGGTTGTAGTACATTGAAGTGAGAATGGAAAATGCTTCATCATTTGTACTTCTCCAAGTGGTGTGATGAGATCTATGCTGAAAAATGTCTGTAATGGTTCCATGCAGTGTCGAATATGAATTCAAGGATTCCTTCAACACTAGCTTATGCTTGGTTGTACGCCTTATGGCTACATCAATGTGTGTTATCTATGATGATATCATCTTGGATACTCCCTTTTTACTGCTTTCTTGGATTGACCTTGTCTGGTCATGGAGAGTTTGCATTCCTCCCAAACTTCTTAAATGTTATATATTCTTTGCTCTTCAAGTGGGGATACTAAATATCCTAGAAGTTCCCTACAGGAAAGAGGGTTGCCTGAGCTTGATTTCTTTGCTTTTGTGTTGAAGTAATTTTTTCTTTGCTATGTAGCCTTTTTACTATGAGATTATAGAAACTGGAATCAGTTTGTTATTTTCTAATCTCACTGTACTTTATTCGTAGATCTTATATTTATATTATGATGGCCAATGGTTCATCGAATCCTTTTTCCAAAAAAAAAAAAAGGATACCCTCTTGTTATTATCAAATTTTTATTTCAAGGACAATGAGAGTTATGAGTTCCTTCGACAATTTGGAAAATATTGAAGCATATATATGCTAATAGTTTGATGTAAACTTTCAATATGTAACTGAATTGCAATGTGTAGAAAATAATAAGGTGCACAAAAGGAACATTTATATCTGCTACTAGAGATAAAATACTTTATCTCAAATACTTCTAAAAGTATACTAAATGAACCATGCTTGTAGAATTCCCAGTTGCTTGCGATCCATAAAGTACATTCATTTCAAATTGTGCAATGAGCAATCTCAAAGCTGCAACAAAAATCTAGCATTAAGAAAAACAAACAATTGTTGCTGAAAGTTCTACCTGCACCACACGGATACCAAACACAGGCGTCTCTGCAAGCCCTTGAGCTAGTTCAAGCAACTTCTTATGAGCCAACACATCCTCTGCCCTCTCCAGGTTTATATCTAAGGCGTAACTGCAGCAATATAGTCAAAGTCAATAACCACTCTGTCCTTCTTTGAACTAAGAAGTGAAAATTGATTTTTTACACAATTGGCATAACAAAATTGTCAACTTTGGCAGTATGTGGATATTTCAAAAAAGCCTGGTGCATGGATAAGCAATTTACAGAATCTTGATGTAACAATTTAAACCACTAAAAGCATAATCCTAGTGAACAAGACTTCAAATTCAATTGAGCAAATCTTTGGAACGAATTAATCACACTGCATGAATTATTAGAAGGAAGCATCATCCAAGTAAAAGCAAATGAGAATTACAATACTTCAAAAAAAAAAACTAATTTGATAGAGCTATAAGTGAGATCTCAAATCAATTCAACGAAGAGAGAGGCAACGAAAGTTATAACTGAGCGACCAAACCAACATAAGGAACAAAAATTTTCCAGGAAAGGCTAAGCTGTTCAAGAACTATAACTGAGAGCTTAAAGCAATGATCAAAAGGTCATAGGTTCTTGAAACCAAAATGAAAAAAGATGAGAGGAAGGTGACGGACCGAGCAGGAAGACGATTGAAATGACTCCACAACGCATCCTTGAAAGACGAGGACTGCGCCTCCGCCAACCCATCCTCCTTCAGCCGACGGAGGATCTCATTGTACACTTCCAATTTCGGAGGTTGATTCTGCTTCTGCCGCAGAGAATGAACAAGGGGCGAATCAACGGCTGCCCCACTACTGGAACTCCCGCTCGTGTCGTCCGCCATCATTCGAGAATCCAAGCAACCCTCCCAAATTCCAAACTTTGGGCCTTCAACGCTCTCTTCTTTATGCGAAGAGACGTAGGAGGAGATCGGGGGGAGCTTGCCCCATGATTCACTGAGGGAACGCGAGCCCCATACAAACACCCAGAAGGCAGATCAACAATACCAAAAAAAATCCAAATTTTGGGTAGTCAGCGACTCCCAGTATTCAGTTGAAGAACAGATTGATCAGTTCAACATCAAAAACCACGGATAACCAATTTGAACGGGGGAAAAAATCCAAACTTTGGGTCGTCAACGCTCCCTTTATGTGCAGAAAAAAAAGAGGAGAAGGTTGGGATCGCTATCACCCATGACATGGGACGAGGCGGAGAGGAAAACAAGTGGCTTTTGCGAGGAGAAAGCGACATGGAATTGGAGGGAAGTGGAGAGGCAAAAGATAAGCTTGCGCCAGTAAATTGATATAAAAAAAAAATACCAGTAACTCTCACGGCGACGAATCTATTTCTTTTGAGATAATTTTGCTTTACCCCTAAACTTTAAGCTGTTTCTAAAAATGCCCTCAACTTTTTAATTATCTATTTATCTTTCGAACGAGGATGATAGAGAAGGCGTTCGCAGTGGCGAGCCCGGAGGAGTTCCTGCCGTATCCGAGGTGGGTGATGGTGGAAGAAGGATAACAGAGCGAATGCAGAGGTTGGAGAAGGAGTTGGACGCGCTGCTATGGGGAGCGGCGGATGAGAAGCGCATGGAATTCACGGGCGCCGGCAGGGGATCCAAAGCACCACGGCGAAATCGACGCCCACGTCGGCCGAAGCCGCCTCCAATCTCCCGACCCTCCTCCACCGCCGCGTCACTAGCGTCGCCAAGAAGATACCTCGGCCATTCCCACGGGAGCCGGTGTCGGTGCCGCGCGAATCGGTAGCGGATCTTTCGGCCCTTTCCGCCGCCGTCTCGCAATTTTAATTTATTTATTGAAATGTTGAAGTTGACCTCTTTTTTTTAATCCAAAAATATTAAAAATGGTAATTGTCTTTATTTACGGAAAAATTCAAAACCAGACTCAGAAATTAACCTTTAAAATTATTTTATTTTATTTATTTATGACGTGGCGAAGACGAAAGGGCCCCCTGTCGGATTAGGACTCCATCAATATACAGTGAAGTCAATCCAACTATCGATCGAGCTAGAGTCAACACATGACCAAGTTTGATTCAAGTCAGCTTGACTTAAGACCGAACTCGGATCAAGCTGGCAAACCAAAAGAGAGAGCCATACAATCATAGTTCGACTCGAGTCAAGATCGATTAAAAATTCGATTAAAGAACTTAGAAGACCGATGATGCTATAAATTATAACCACATCTACCAACGCTCTTGACGAAATTTCGTTGAACTCTTCAGGCTTCGCCTCCGCCGCCATCCGCTCGTCACAAACCCTAGCTTCGATCACTCTGTCCCTGAGCCGTAGACCACCTGATCCTGTTCTTCCGGCGATGGCATTTACGACGCGGTTGCGGGAGTTGATGAAGAAGTACGGCGCGGTGGCGATCGGCGTCCACTTCTCCGTCTCTGCCGCCTCCATCACCGGCTTCTACGTCGCCATCAAAAACAACGTCGACGTCAATTCCATGTTCGAGAAGGTTGGCCTTTCGTCCGGCGTCCCCGATAAGGAGCCCTCTGCCTCCTCTCCCTCCTCTGGCGGCGGCGACGGCGGCTGGGGCAACGAAGTCGTTTTCGACGGCCATGAATCTCTGCCGCCGAGGGAGGAACAGAAGAAGAGGAGTAGGACGGCGGAGCTGGCGGCTTCCTCTGGCGGAGCTTTTGCTCTCGCGATACTCTGCAACAAGGCCCTGCTTCCGATCAGAGTACCTATAACAATTGCTCTCACGCCGCCAGTAGCAAGGTTCTTGGCTCGGAGGAATCTCATCAAGAAGCATGTATGATCATTCTGTCTGAATCTCGATCAATTTACTGTCGCTATGTGCTTTCCTTATGCTGCTTAGCTGGAAATACTTTTGGCATGTAGAACTACTGACTTACTAAGAACTTTCTTGAGATGCGCCTAAACATAAATTTTTTCTTCCCTGATTAAATGAATGGAAAGTTTACATCTTGTGGTGTATTTTTGCTTGATTATAAATAGCTTTAGCTGTGATGAATTATGAATCTGAGACTCCTCATCTTTTCTTCTCTCTTCGCGTCTATATGATGAATTGATTGTTTGCTTTCAATTCAGTTGTGCAATATTCAGTGTGTATTTACTAAAATTTAAGAGAATTATAGAAACAATAATGATTGTAAGGTCATTACTATGCAATTATGATTATGATCTTAACTTTGATTGATCCTTTGCTGTATCAGTGGAGGTATGATATCTTTTGCTTACTAGATGCAAGCTTTCTGATAGAAATTACTAAGATGTATATCGTAAAATGTACTAATCAACACATTTGTTTTATACTTCCACATAAAAGAATATGTCAAATATAGTTTGAAGTGCTTACATGTAACACGCGATAGTAATTTACAATGTATGCAATTAACCAGCATAAAAATAAAATTAAAATTAAAGTATCTACAATTTGCAAAATGATTACTTTAGTTGGCACTTGTAAGATACAGGCCACAAATTTGGTAGCTTAGGATGTCTTATTCATTCATAAAACTTCATGATTCCATCTCGATGTTTAGATGAACAATTTGTGGTAGAATGAATCATTCTAAGAAAGCATTGCATTCCACTCATTTCAGAGTTTAAGGGATGAAATGCTTCACTCTACCTTTACTAATCATTTCATTATATTTGAAATTGAGGTAATAAGGTGTGGAATAGACAAGCTAGGTCATCAGCTTATCAACCAAACGTAGGGTTGTAAACGAGTCAAGCCGAGCCAAACTTTGTGGTATTCAAGCTTATTTGATAAGATAGCCAAGCCCAGCCTAAAATGAACCAAGTCGTTAAAATGATTGTTTAAGCTTGACTTGGTTCCTTTTTTATGAGTTTGAGCTTGGTTCAAGCTTGGTTTGAGTTTGCTTCGTTTAGATGTTATCGAACTCTCAATTCAAGTTTGTTTAATTGTTTGAAACTTTTACATTTTAAACTTATTTGATTAGTTATTGAGTTTGATAATACAAATTTTTTATTCATTTTGAAATTTTCTTTGTTTATTTAGCATGTTGATAAGAGTTTTATTGATGAACATTATTCACGAACGTTGTTCACGAATGTTGTTCACGAACATTAACGAGCTGAACAAATGTTTAAATTTGTTTGTTTAGTTTAACGAATTGTTCAAGCTTGTTCATTTAATTGATCTTGTATGTATTGAACGAACATAAACAAGCTCTTACCAAATCGAACCCCAAACTTATTCACGAATGTTTAGTTCATTTACAGCCCTAACCAAACGGATTGGACAAGCTGAGCAAGCTGCACCAACTAAGTGTATTGGGAAAGCTTGGTGAACTAGATGGTACAAATGAATTAGGTGGAGAAGGGCCAAACGGGCAGGGTGAATTAGGGTAAGTCAAGGGTGACTTAGATTGATTGAGTGGATGGACAAGCCTAATGAAGTGAACAAATCAAATAAACTACGTGGATTAGATAAATTTGTTAAACATGTTAGTATGCTAGACACACTGAGTGTGTCGAATTGACTAGTTAAGCTAAATATGGAATAAATCATTCCGCTTGCCATATTACTCCATCAATTCAACCAAACAAAAGAATGAAATGAAGCATTCTGGTTCATTCCATTCCATTCTTGTTCACTAAACATAAGTTTAGCATTTTAACTCAATTTAGTTTAATACAAAACTGATTGAAATGAACTTACCATATGCAACCTCCATGTCTTCCCCTCCCAAATTCATTAGATGTCATGTCACCATGAAGCTATAGATAATGCCCAAACAATAATGCTGGAAGGACGAGTTTCTTCTTATTTTCTGCATTTAATATACATTTTGATATTCCCTGTCTGTTTCTAGGTTTGATACTTCATATGTTTGTTCCCTGTGACTGCGAGCCAAGTTTCTAATAGACAAAGAAGTCAGTAGTCTTCAGTAAGCACATGTACTTTGCCACAACAATAGCTGAACTCCTAGTTTTTCTGGCAAGTGCATAACTTGGTCTCCTTATAGTGCCTGTATTTTAGTTGTAGGAGAAACAATAAATTTGGTCTCCATGCTGCTTCAGATCTATCTTTTTTAGAATTTTTATTTAAAATATGTATAGTGAGGCTTTCTCGAACTGTATCTGTTGTTTCCATATGTTTCTTTCTTTCACAGCTTTCTTCTATGTATCAGATCTCTATGACATGCGAAGAACACGTAAAAAGGAAAACTCTCATTAAAATATAAAAACTAAAACAATAAACATTCAAATGGTTTTTTTTTCCCGTGTTTGTGTGATTTCAGTAGCACAAGGATCAGCAGATTAAGCTTGAACAAGTATTAGATTGCTTTATGTTTCTATCTACAACAGCAATTAAGCAAAAGATAGGGCAATTATTTTGCCCCTAAAGTCACAAACCCTATCTGATGTATGTATCCAATTTGTACAAAAGCCATATCGAAATAAAACTCAACCTCCCTTGTTAGTTGTTGCTATTTTTAGTATTATTATTATTATTACGGACGACGCGGACGCGGTTTCTCCTCTCCTCCACCGCCGCCGACGGGGCTCGTGGCGGCGTACAGGTCGGCCATCAGACGGTACCGCTTCGTCCTCCGCCACGGCCCCATCTCCTCCTCCTCCTCGTGTCCGACGAGGACGGCCTCGGGCGGCGGCGGCGGCTGCATGTTGACGGACCGAGGAGAGGAGGAGGAGGAGACGGAGGAGGCGGCCTCGGCGCTGCTCTCGCTGAGGTGCACCAGAAGCTCCGCCGCCGCCAGATCGGCCGCGGTGAAGAGATCTCCGCGGATCATCGTGCGCACCGCCGGAGGCGGCGAGAGTGGGAGCTGGGATCCGCCGGTTAGGGTTCTTCCCATCTCTCTTTCGTTGGCTCTCTTCTCTCTCGCGCGGTGGCGTTCCCTCGCTTCGCTTTCTTTTCGTGCGGGCGTAGTTTTTTTTTTTTCCTTTTTAAGAAATTTTATTGCGCCCCTCAATTTTCATCGCAATTTTCTATTCACCTCCCTTGCGTCTTAATTTAGGAAAATACATCTCACCCTTCAATATGTTCACTACTATTAAAGAAGCGCGAAATGGATTTGGAAATTCCAGCAATAAATTAATATTTTTAAATTCTAGGACGTGAGTGTTAATTATATGATATTTTTTTAATCAAATGATTGATGATTTTTTCCCTTCGACCAATAAATTAGTGATGCCTATAAATGATTTTTAATTTTTAGAATTAAGTCCATATTTGATTACAAAACAAAGTCTTTTTGGCTATATTTTGGAAATTAATTCTTTTTCTAGATGACTTGCCCCGGAATATAATGAGCATGTCTATCTTTTATCATGAAAAGAAATTGCTATATCGGTGTTACTCTTTGAGGTAAATGTGCATTTGCACAAATTTAAGAGTGACTTTTAATATGTTTTAGCCCATTAGACTTTTATTATTTCCAAAATGCACCTTGTAGTTTAATATTATAGTTGACCCCTGGACTTGTATTCCCTTTGCCTTAATAAAGAAGGGAGGACTATTTTGACAATATTATAAAGTGCGAGGAGTAAAGTAATATTAGTGACACCACATGAGCATTTTGAAAAAGCAGTTAAGCGTCGAACATGTTTCTTGACTTCCTTGTTAGTACTTGAGCAATTGGAGAATGACTTGCTTAGTTATGATTTTGCAATGTGCTTTAATCACCCGATAAATTATTCGATTTCGCAGGGGGAATTAGGATCGATGAACAAAGTTTCAGAAGAAAATTTTTCAAATCAGTGCTACTCCCGGGCCAAGAAATCTTCTTGCAGAAAACCATGCAAAGGTAACTCTCATTTCACCATATTAGCCATCTAACAAGAACTACTTTTCGAGCTCAATCTCTTGTCATCTGAAGCAGTAATTCTTCACTCGATCTGCTTGCACCACTAGCTCGTCCCTCCTCTGTGATCATTAGATTCCGCATTAATCTTAGTAGTTATCGTGAAACGATAGTGTTAAAAGTATATATATATATATAACATACTTGAACTCTGAAAACATTCAAGGCGAGGCTTCTAAAGGTTGTCAGAGTGGCATTGGTGACTTCGAGTCCTAATGCATTCATGGCCATTATTAACCTCGCGAATCCTCCTTCCTTGTGCTCCCACAGCACCATGAGGAACAATTCATCCTTTATCAATTGTTTCACTTCGACTTGTGGCTGAGTAAATCAACACAATTTGTTATAAAAAGACTGAAGTTAGGTGTGTTATGCACTTGTTTTCTTTAAACTCTCACCTCCATCTGTTGTTTCCCCTCTTCGTCGTCACTTAGTGGCTTAGAGTTGTCCATAAATTGGTTAGGAATCCAGACTTCTTGTTCGGATTTGGCATTGTCTTCCTCTAGTTGGTCATGGAGATCCTTCGCTTGTTGTTGCATCTCCTTACGTACTCGATTGCATCTCCTAGTATCGAGGCTTTATCCATCTAGTACATATAAAAATTGCGCATCAGTTCACTGAACTCAGCAACATGAGATGTCACAAGGAGTGTATTAGCTCTGCCTTTGTTATCTTTGGAACTATGGCTCTAAGGGCAAGGAGCCCATCGCGGACCTTCTCCTGCCTCTTCCTCTCCGCTACCAGGTTCTTAGCCTGGTGCCGCTTTGGAGGCCTGTGTTCATCGTCCCCATAGGTGGTAAGTGGTGATGGAAAGTGTTTGAAAGGGTTGCTTTTGCAGTACTAGAAGAATTGTACTAACAGTGGTACTAGAATTCGAACTCCTTGTTCCACAATTGTTGTCGATCAATTTGCTTCCTGCCAAGCCAGTACACAAATCTAGTCAGTGTTCTAAAACTTGAATCGGTCCACAATCTACAATGAGGTATCTGGTTAAGAACCGGTCAAGCCCTCGACTCTATTACTAGATGACATCTCGAACATTTAGTTTTCTGAATTTGTTTATAGTATTCAGTAAAATTTTCGAGTCTATTTCCTATGCTTAACTATGGCTGGAATCTGAAACCATGATGGTATCAGAAATAGCATCCATAGTCTCAAAATATGAAAACTAAGGGAGAGGATTTCCATACCATTGTCGATTTAGCGAGCTGCTTCCTTTTGCTCGATAGTTTTCTTTGAATTGTTCCGAAGACAGATAATTAGAAGAGAAGTAAGAAGCAGTGTTCTAAAAATCGGCCTAGGCGCCGCCTAGGCATTAGTCGGCCACCACCAGCACCAGAAAGGTGGTAGGCGGCCCTGTGCGGCACAAGGCGACCTTGGCGCTGCTACTAGATGGCGGGTATTTTTTTTTTAGTTTTGGGTTTTTAAATCGAAAAACATAATAAACACTTGCCAATTAGCCCTAAATCCTCCTTAATTTGTCTACCTGTTCGTCTTCTCAACTCACCGCCGTGGAAGAAGGGGCGATTTTTCGATCCGTCTATAAGTTTTTTTTCGTTTTCAGTTAATTTTTTTTAGACAACAACTATGAATTTGCGGGACATCGCAGGCGGCGCCGGACGTGTCGCGGAAGCCGTTCGTAATCACCGGAAGAGTCGCATGACGCGTCTGAGTTGAAACTATGTTCCACAATCCATTACTAGAAGTTTTATGCATTATCCTAAGTTTAATGTTATAGATTTTAGTTATAAATTATTGAATATTACTACATGAAATAAATGTTTATTAGTGCATAATGATTCAAATTATATAGAATTTATTTATCGATAAATGTATAAAAATATATATTTCGTGTAGGTTCTTTGTACAGTATAATTATATTTTAATATTTTATATATAATAAAATTTCTCAGACTTATTATTTGTTAATAATTTCAAAGTTTCTAAATTTATTCTTAAATCATTTTTCGGGTTATCACAATTAAGTTGTTAACAATAAATTATAATGGTAAGCAATTCATCTTCGACAGCATCCGTCACTTAACCCGAATTTGGGATTCTTAAGAGAAAGTCAAGTAACATCGGATGGGAGTTTGAGATGTTGATTGATTCTAAAAAATTTGATAAAATTAAATGCAAATTGTGTAGAAAAATGATATCGGGGAGAGTATATAGGATCAAGGAGCATATAGGAAATATACCTAGAAATGTATTTGATTGTCAAAAAGTATCTCAAGAAGATAAAAATAAGTACAAACAGACTATTTTAGAAGGGAGGAACAAAAAGAACAAAATAACGGAAGAACAAAGTTATAGAGCAGAAGTGACTATTTCTCTAGACGAAGAAGAAGACGCTGAAATTGAAGGGATAGATGAAATTGAAAATTTTCTTCTACTTGACCCATGGATAGATATGCATCGGTAATTACTCCAGAAAATGTAAGTTCAAGCGGGAGCAAAGTTCTTTGCCAAAAAAAAATGCAAATGAGGCTCTTTTCAAAGAGAGAACTCAACAAATTCAACAATATGTTGGGAGATGGGTTTATGAAAATGGAATCTCATTTAATGTTGTTGATAATAATAGCTTCAAGCAACTAATGGAGACAGTGGGTCAATTTGGATCAGGATTCAAGCCTCCAACTCAATATCAACTTAGGGAGTCACTGTTGAAAGCCGAAGTTGAAAGAACAAAACAATTGCTGAAGAAACATGAAGAATAATGGGCAAAGAATGAGTGCTCGATCATGACAGATGCATGGAGTGATAGAAAAAAAAGAAATATCTTAAATTTGTGTGTTAATTGCAAGGAGGGTACTATAGACGAGGCACATACAACTGAATTTATTTTTGAGTATGTTGACAAGTATGTTGAACAAGTAGGAGCTCAGTATATTGTTTAGATTGCAACAGACATTGCCACCAATAATATGGCTGCAACTAAATTGATGAGAGAAAAGCGACCTAGGATCTTTTGGAGTTCATGTGTAACTCACACTGTTAATTTCATGTTTGAAAGTATTGACAAGCTTGCACGATATAAAAAGGTTATTGAGCAAGTCAAGTCTTTTACCATTTTCATTTATGCTCACCGACTTTGTCATTGATGAGAAGTTTCACGAAGAAGAGAGGCATAGGCCGGCCAAGAGTTATCAGGTTTGCATCAAATTTCCTCACATCGCAAAGTTTGATTGGAAAAAAAAATTAGTTTAAGAGTCATGTTTACAAGTGATATGTGGGAGAAAGATAAATGGTCAAAAACAAACAAAGAAAAATTGACTTACTCTTCTGTGATTAGCATGAGTTTTTGGAATGATGTATTTCTTTGTTTGAAAATATTTGCTCCTTTGGTAAGAGTTTTTCGATTGGTTGATGGAGATAAAAAGTCATCGATGGGGTTTCTATATGGGAGCTTCTTCAAGCTAAAGAAATATTAAGGCGGTATTGAACAACGTGGAATCAAATTATCAGTCTATCATAATAATTATTAAGTCAAAAATGAAGGATAGACTCGATAAATCATTGCATACCACTATTTTTTTTTTGTTGAATTCCTATTTTTACTATAAAGATAGTTCTATTGCTCTTTATGAGGAGATCGTGACGGGAATTTTTGAATGCATGGAAATTTTGTATGCCAATGAGTTAGATCTACAATATACAATTATTAACAAGGGATTTGTAAAATATAGAGACAAAATTGGGTTATTTGGAAAAACATTGACAGCAAAAGCATGTGAAAAAAATGATGATACATTTGATCCATGTGCATGGTGAAGTATATACGGTGTTAACACACCCAACTTGTTAAGAGTGATATTGAGGATACTTTCATTAATTATAAGTTCATCTGGATGTAAAAAAATTAGAATATATTTGAAGGAGTAAGTTTTAAATTTTAAGTTTTTAATTAAAGTAAAATATTAATTTTTAAAATTTATATTCTTCCTACTAACTATAATATTTACTTCTTTTTTTTTAGATTCATACAGAAAAAAAAAGGTTGGATGTTAACAGATTGAACAAAGAAAAAAAAGAAAAAAAAAATGTCGATGTCCTTGCAAAAATGCTTCAAATGCACAAGGTTGAATTGTGGATGGTGGAAAAAATAATAAAATTGAATTAGGTTCCGGGCTCACTTGATAAATAGTTGATGAAGCAAGTAGAGCAGATGAAAATCTATAATCTTGAAGAAGCTCTAGAGTGAGAATTTCACGAGGATAATTTTACATCCGAAGAAGAAGAGGACCACAATGATGATATTGAGTTTATGTCCGATGAAAAATAAGTTATTGAAAATTATGAAAAATAAGAAGTAAAATAAATATATGATATTTTATTAGTTGTGTAATTTTGATTTTTTAAAAAATTTAATGTTATTATGTTAGAATTATAATATATGATTTATTATGTAATTTATATATTTATATTGATATCGTATAATTCGTCTGGCAATACTTAATCTCGTCTGAGCATCTGGCGCTCAATTAGCACATCGTGAATTTTAGCCGTGCTGATTTTGAGGTTCTCGGGGGATTTGGTGGGCAGCAATGAAAGTGTGCGGGACGGTATGTATTTCTTTTTCTAGGGTTTAATTTTCCTTTTCTCATGCAAAGGAATCCTACACTGTGTTCTTGGATTTTAGTTTATTTCATAAATAATATATTTAATTCAATAAAACTTATTTATATTTCAATTATAATATATATATATATATATAATAAATAAATTTAAATACTAATAAACACACTTCATTAATCAGCATAGTTAAATTGATCGTACTAGTTCAGGTTAGTTAACTATCGTGATTTATCTCTTTTGTATTAATTTTGAAATAAATTGACGGGAGCACTGGGGATGAGCGTTTTATTTTTTTATCATCATAGTTAAAATGAATCATCATATAATAAATTTATAAAATTGAGTAAAGATCGATTTTGTTAAAAATCGATAAAAATATGTCTGGCGTGATAATTTATTTTAATTTCTTAATTTATTTTATGGGAGATCATTAAAATGATAAATTTTATTTTTTACCGAATAAATAATTTATAAAGTAAAATATTTTATTAAATATTTAATCTATTTTATATAAATGATCTAGAATAAATATTTTTAATAATTTATTTTTTAAAAAATATAAAATTATTCTGAAAAATTTATTAAAATGACAACTTTATTTTTTAAAGTTAATAACTTATGAAACTCAAATTTTAGAATAACTCAAGAAACTAAAGTTTTAAAGATTAAAGATGATTAATTTAGTTTTACTATTATAAAA
Source organism: Hedychium gardnerianum (assembly GCA_038050645.1). Taxonomy (NCBI): domain Eukaryota; kingdom Viridiplantae; phylum Streptophyta; class Magnoliopsida; order Zingiberales; family Zingiberaceae; genus Hedychium; species Hedychium gardnerianum. The sequence continues at coordinate 3,805,837 of JBBUKS010000073.1, forward strand.
TTTAATAGTATATATATAAAAATAGTAATAATTTTATATATTTTTTAAATCTAGTCCTTAAATAGATAAAAATTAAACATAAATTATTTAAATAACAACATTAATAATTGAGCTCAATTAAAAATTTAAACAACATTCATAAAAATATTTACATTGTTCATAAACAAACTTGAGTTTAACTTGTGCTCAATAAGGTTTTTAATAAATAAACTTAAACAAGCTCAATAAATAAATTTGAACACAAACAAATGAAAGAGAGCTAGTAAAGATCTGAATAGATTTAAATAAAAAGGGTAAAAGTAATTTACTTTCTGAGTTCTAAATGCAAAAAATAAAAAACATTGGGCAAAATGGAAGTGGTCGAAGCAGCAATCAAAGCTACAACAGATCTGGTTGGAGCGCAAAAAAGAGTTTCTCACATCTTATTTGATCAAAATCATAAAAGCTCAGGAATGAAGATCGAAACCATGATCCAGAACGAAGTTGAGTACCACAATATACACATACCAATATGAAGGATTTTGATATATAGTACAATCAAAATTTATAGAGACAACAAAATCCCTGCATTTTATTTTTATTTTTTATCTTGATTCTGCTACGAGATTTGATCCTACTTAAGACAACATACAAACAGAGGGAAACTTGGCTATCAACCGATTCGAAGGCAGATAGTTTGCTATGCAATTTCATCCACAATGCTCGATCGCTGGATTTCTACTTTCTACACCTTAATTTAGTCTTAAAGCAACCAACTGAAGAACAAACTAGAAAAGGATTGTCTGCTGAAAAAGAGAGGCAATGGATTGACTATCAGATCAAAGATCAGCAATGTGATCCTTCTTTGCAGCACGAGCACCTACGACAAAAATTAGGAATAGTTAGACATCATGGGCATGAGTTCCTTTTCATTTTGCTCACTATGTCGGATAAAATTGAATTGCCATCCAAATCATCATGGAGAAAAAGCAAGTAACCAACCGTAACAGCGAAGTAAAAGAAAAAAGATGAAGAAAATGGACAGAAATATATCATCTTTTAGAATTGCCATATGAGTTTTCTCTCATATTAAAAAAAAGTATATTATTTAAACAACTATGATCTTTTAGATTCCAGTGTTAAACTATTCCTGTTTGCAACTGTAAAGAATCAATCTCATTTCATGCTAAGGTTGCAATTCAATCAATAACTTACAAAAACCTATCGTCTCTAACATGAATTAACAATGGTATTACAATATCTTTTCGATGTTCCTTTCTATATATAAATAGCTAGAAAACAAATCATCAGAATAGACTAGTGGTAAAAGAAACATAACATTCAAGCAATGATCTTGACTGTAGTGCAAATATATTTGATACGTGCATCCATGCCATTTTTGGGTCTTGGATATGGACATAAGTCTCCACATACCTATGGGTAGTGAGAGAATAAAAATTTAATAATGCCTAGAGATAGCAGAATTCATAATGGAAATGGCTACCACTGAAACATTTGCGCAGCACTAATAGTTATTTAAGAAAACAAACTTTGGCGTGGATCGACTGGAATAAACTATTCAAAACTGTGGAAGCCAGTGAACTATTACCAATCCTGAACCAACTCATAGTATATGAAACACCTAGCAAACTATGAAACCTCACAAAATGAGTAACACCTACTACAATGCTTTCCAGAAAAATGCCTATGCCCAGGCAACTGAATTAAATTTGGTGAAACCGCAAGAATCCACAATGTTAAATATTGCACATCATACAGAAGAGTGCAAATTCATAACCTAAAAAAGGGAGCGTAAAGATGTTTGGACATGCAAAAGCTAGTTAATATTTTCTATAAGTGATATTTATGTAACTGAATATAACTAATTTGACAAGAGACACTTCAAAACACCAAGTAAAAAATTATGGGCAGAGAGAAAAATGTTATGTGATAAACAAAATCAGACCTTCAATTTTTGTGACTTTAGCTGAGCGATCAGCAGATTTTGCAACTCCATTTCCACATCCAAATGATCTAGCAGTAGGAGTCCCGATGCAATGTAGATTGTCAATCTCACAGACTCTGAGATCTGGACTGCTATAAGAACCATTTTCTCCAAAAGTCTTCCCTTGCATATCTGGATAGAGGCAAGACACCTGATCATCGCAACGGAAGCCACATGAGTTTAGAACCTGAGCATCAGCTAGCATGTTTGATTGGGTCACATTATAAGTAAAATCCCCGCTCGCTTTCACCGGTTTCTGATAAGGAAAACATCCAATCTCTCCATCTATGCGCCCCCTTAGATCCACAAGCAGACATCTGAGCCTCGTAACCTCAGCTTCAAGAGCAGCTTGATTTTGAAGCCTCTTCATCAGTTGCTGGTTAACAGCTCTTAGCTGAGCAACCTCTTCCTCCAGGGATGCTGCATGTGCTTTCTTCTTCTCCCTGTACTTCCGAACAGCCTCTCTGTTACCACAAGATCTTTTCTTTGATGAAGAGCCCTTCTCAACTGACTCAGCAGTCTCATCAGGGGAAGCTGAGACGATTTTGGTGTGAGCATGGAAACAAGTATGGGTGTGTGAGAGGTCCGGCCCAGGCGGGTTGCAAGTGTGGGTGTGGGTGCATGTATGGCTATCATTGAAGATGTTGTCAAAAAAACTATCCATGGAGCAGTTGCTAGGAAGATCTTCACCAGCATTCGGCCCAGAGAAGACCTCGGGATTAGAGAAATCGAGGTCCCCTTCGTCCATAATCACAGACGCGAGCAATATAGTCTACGTAAAAATAAGCAGAAAGATCGTAAGATAGTTCAGTGACTTAATCTTGACGAATGTTACCTTCAAGGATCCAAAAAAGTTCAAAATTCCGGAAACAAACAAGAAGACTTTAAGCACACAAAAAAAAACCGAAGTTTTGTGGGAAATATTATTAAATGTAAGGATCAAGCACGATGCATTCGATAAATAGTTCGATCAATCACAAAACATACCGACTGTGAGACCGTCAAGGCGAGAAAAGAAAAGGAAGCGTTGAACAGAGAACAAAAGATAAGAACAAAGAATTGAACGACCGGAAGCCAGAGAAGTACCTCAAAATTAGGGTTGTTCAGAAGACGATCCGATCACCACGGCAGAAGAACAACGCCTGTGCTGCATCTGGGAGCGCTCCCTTCAAAAACTCAGATCATGCAAAGCAAGGCGAGATTTTGGAAGGGGACGACTGGAAATTAGCAAGATCCAGACGGGAATCGATCAGAACCCTAGAGAAAGAGACGCAAAACAGGGAAACTTCGGCGAAATCACACGGGAGAAAATAATGAGACACGAGCGGAGAGTTGCGGCTGTAGAGAGTGAGAGAAAAAAAAATCCCACGACTTTTTTAAAAAAAATGGAAATAAAAACTGAGAGAGGTAGCTTTAGCTCGACCGACATGAGCGTTCGATTGGTGAAAAGAGCGATATCCAACATCTGATTCAGATCAGACGGTAAATGATTGATCCCATTTGCTGCCGGTTCATCTAAACCGGTTCAGCAAGTAAGAACTAGAGCTGTAAATTGGGTTGGTCCGCTCGTTTTATTGCCGGTTCAGCTAAATTGGCATATTAGACATGCTAACTGTTAACTATCGAAATGGTAGTGACTAAGTTCTCCCCATTTTCACTATTACAACACTTGCAAACAATTGCTCCATCCATTTTATGTCTTTAAAATGTTAGGAGGGACAATGATAACTTTTATCTTTATAATTGATGGCACTCGTATGCTCAAGCTGCTCTTCTTCTTTTTTTTCCTCCTTGGAGATATAGTGATAACGGTTTTATAATCGCCCCGGCTTTGATCTCCTATGAGTCAAAGCACGTCGACATGACCGACGTGACTCCTTCAACAATTAAATCACCTTAGAGCTGAAGGAAGAAGGTTCGCTCTCTTCTACGAGTCACAGCACGTCAACGGACGTTGACATGGCCGGCGTGACTCCTTCAACAATTATATCACTTGAGAGCTGAAGGAAGAAGACTTGTTAGAGTGTGAGCAAGAAGACAGAAGAGTAATCGGAAGGAGAAGAACAATCTCTACGTATCGTGATCGAATCTTATATAGCTGACGAGAAGGAATCTCCACATGAGCTGTATGAGCCATGTAGACGATTGTACAAGCAAAGCGTCGTGAGCCAGCTAACCGCATAGAGTGAGGTAGGGTGCTAGGAGGCACAATTGAGTCATACCTCTCGCATGGTCTGGTTGTTAGTCAAGTATCGTCTTAGGCGTAGGCTGCCTCGCTAAGGTCAGTACTGCACATGTAAAGAAGTGTCGGAGGTTGAGGTTAAAGAAGGCTAGCTCGACAAGAATCTCTTAGTGCATGGGAGTCGTAGTGGACAAGAGAAGTAAAAAAACTGACTCGAGCGATTTCCTATGACGAGCGTTATGTCCGCACAAAGATGCGGAGAAATAGGTCTAGACGGGTCATGTTGAGGAAGATCATTACTTAAGGTAACAAAGGAGATGCTTTATTTAGAAATTTTTTCCCTAGATACATCAATAATATTTAAAGTCTCAATATTTAAGAATCGAATTAAAAAAATAAATAATATAACTCGGACTTAAAAGTGAATGAATAAGATAGAGAAAATTAAAAGAAATGACAACCAGTAAAAAAAAAACTTGAAAATTAAGTTTAGAAGTTCTGGGATGATAAAATATTGAGAAGAATAATAAAAAATAGATAGTTAAAAATTAATTTCATGTATAAATTATACTTCAAATTTATTTGATAAATAAATTAAAAAGAAAAGTTAACACCTCTAAGATTAATTGAGTGAAGTTCTAACATTTTAATTATCAAAAAAAGAGTAACTTTAGAAATAAACATCAAAAAAACTTTTGGTATAGGCTGTCGATAATAAAGATAGACTTAAAAGCTATAGTTGAAGACAAAGGCAATAGAATAAGTATCAAGGCCACTTTCCTCTTTTGTCATAGTTTCCCAAAAAGTTTGTGGCATTAATAATAGAAAAAAAAGGGGGCAAGTTGGAACTCAAAGTTTGTAACGTACATATCGCTCCGTGGAGATCCGTGATATTAATAAATAGCGGCGACACGCTTGATGTCGGCCGAGCCGTCCCAAACCGCGGCATCATCTACGGGTCCACTCCTCGCTGACATTGACTCGCTTCCATTTCAAAATCATTTCCCTTTCTGACCTGATTCTTCTTCTACTCTGCGGGACGCGGATGGGACGGCAGATTTGGATGCTTTGGATGTGTTCGTGAAACGTGGATTTTGACTTGTACTTCTTCTTTCTTTTTATCCTTTTCATGGTGGAATTAACTAGGCGAAAATTGTTTGTTTCCCTCCTGTGCTCATGGTGGTCAACTTTCCTGGGTTTTTTTTTTGGTAGTTTTTTGTTTTGTCTTGATGCGAAGGAGTTGAAGTTGTGCGCAGCGGTGAGCGGTGCGGTGGAAGATGGGATTTTTCACAACGGTGTTGAGCTTCTTCGGGTTTGGAGTGGGGCTGACTGTGGGGATCGTTGCCGGATACTACCTCTTCGTCTACTTCCAACCCTCTGATGTCGATCAGGTAGGCGGTGCTTTATGAGCTTATATTCAAAGTTGGTTCATTTCGTTGGGCTACGCTTTAGATCTGTTCTTATTGTGACGTGCATTTGACTAGGAGTGATTTGCTTGAGAATTTAGAATGTAAGATGAGGCTTCGTTATCCGATGATTCATCTGAAATCTAAAATGTCGATTTTGGATGAATTTGACATGGTTCTTTATTGATCAGGAGCAGATTTCTGGATATCATAGTCCTAAAGACGATAGTTTGTTCAATCTTGTTCAAAAGGCAATTGTTGCTTCATTATCATATGTTCTTAGCGAAAAATGCAGATCCAGGTAGGCTCCAATTAGTCCGATCTAGGTTAAGGTGGTAGTCACGATGTTAGGCTATAAAATTGATCTCTGTTATGTTCGTCTTTTATAAACTTGTAACACAGAAGATTTTCGCAAATAGTTTAATTTCAAAATAGTACTTTTATATCTTTAATTGTTTATCATGCAGTTTGATGTATCGTTTTGAGTACTTATATATATTCATTTCTCATTATAACATCAAATATTTATGTTAATTTTGTTGTTGTATAGCATTATGCTAGTTTTCATAATTTAACTCTATTTATTTTTTACTCGTTATTTTAGAATCACACACATATTGTTATGTTTATTGCAGATATCCATGTTAATTTTGTTGTCATTTGGGATCATGGTAGTTTTCATAATTCTTCTCTATTTCCTTTCACTCAAATTATTTTAGAATCTTAGTATTATGTTTATTGCTTGAGTACTTATATATATTTATTTCATATTATAATATCAGATATCTACGTTAATTTTGTTGTCATACAACATTATGCTACTTTTCATAGTTTTCCTTATTTCTTTTTTACTCATATTTTAGAGTAACATTCGTAGTATTATGTTTACTGCTTATAGATTTATTTACATATTATACTCATAAATGTCCTTATGTTATTCTCTCTTCTCTCTTGATATCTAATTTATGTCACACTATTTATATATTGGATTTTTAAAGATATATTCTATGCATTTCTCAATATTTACATCATAATATTTTGTACATTTAAATTTTGATATTATATTTAAAAGCAAAAGATTACTAAATTTTAGTGGGTAGTTGATTGATATTCTTTAAACTCTAAGGCTTGCATCATTTTTACCCTCTACTTTGATTTATATCATTTTCATGCTAAAATGTTTTTATCATCAAGGTTGAAAATATATTTTCATGATTGGGTTTTGGTCATATCTTAAATGGAATGGTTTTGGCCCGTTATCCCTTTCACTTATTTTATTTAATTTGAAAAATTAGACTATATCTTTAGATAGTAATTAAATTAAAATTTTGTAATATTATGTTGTACTATGCTAACACTCTATGTGCTTTGGCATGTTTTTTGAAGTGTACCAAAGTGAATTCAGATAAGTTTTACTCCTTTTCCCTCCTTTCGTATAACTTTTTTTAATTCTAAAATTAAAATTGTAGTAATTATAACTTATATAGTGTTGGCATGCTTTGTCATCCATTAAAGTATATGAGGTGAACTCACATGAGTTTTACTCCTTTAATCTCCTTCCACTTAATTTATTTACTTCTAGTTGTTAATAGTTAATACCTAGGGAGGATCATATATTTTAAACCAGTAACCTTTCAAGATCAAAAGAGTAAAAGAAACGGTGGGGTTCTACTTCGGAAACTAGCTTAGTGAATGTTGGAGCTTATTTTCTTTGAATAGGTTTTCTGCCCTTTGTTATGCGCCACACATTTTGGGTGGGAATCCTTTGTTGTGCTCATAAGGTGTTTACCTGGATCCTTTTTCATTTTTTAGTTTTAGAGTGAATCCTTTCTTCTGCATATAAGGCATTTACTTGGCCCTTTTTCATTTTGAAGGATATCCAAATTTTAAAATAAGTTATAAGTAGTTTTTGAGAAAAGCATAATTGATATAAAATAAAAAAAGTCACTTGGTTGGTCTCAATTGCTTAAGTGAAAAAGCGTTTATGAGCTACTTTCCTTGACTCGCTTTGCCATCTAATGCAGTCAAGCAAATGAAGGCTTGAAAGTTGGAGAGATGATGCACATGATGTTTTGCGCTTAAAATTATAGCAATTTGATAGTTAAAAGAATTAAAATTTTGAAAATACAAAAATATAACACACGCTAAAAAGCATTAGTCACAATATTGTTAGTTTAATTTTTCTAAATTCATATCATCATCTTTGATGTGTGCCAAAGTATGTAAGGTAAATATTCCCTTTGATGAGATTGTGGAGTAAATACTTATGTTTTATATTAAGAAATAGCTAAAGATACACTAAGCAAACAATGTACAATCACAAAAATCCATGTTTTTCCTACGAATTGTCATTTAATTACTAGTTGAAATTGTGGTGATGAATAAAGAATCAGATTTATTGTAGCAAAAGGTGATTACGCTCACCCTAGGGAGAATCAAATTTATAATCCTTGACTAGAGTGAGTTATGTCTTGCTTTATGTAGAAAATGCTCCTTGGTCTAAAATAGTGTAAATTGCTAAATCCATTTGATTTTTGTTAAGTTGGCATCAAGTATGGATATGACACCATGTCTAGTAAGCAATTTTGCCAACTCAAATACCATGTCATCACATAAATCCAACCAATTAATTATTTTTAAAAAATAAATAAAATCTAAATTTAAAAAGAAAAACCTTCGGATTCACTTCCGATGCCACGCCAACCCCGATTTATTTTTTAATTGGATTGAAATATGTGGTAACATGACATTTGAGTTGACAAAATTCTGACTAAGTTTGGTGTCACATTATCATTTAATGGTACCTTAACAAAAATCAAGCAGGGTGATAGATTTGTTAAGTTCGTGATAGACTTAATAATTTTCTCACGTAAAATAAATATATTTGGTAGATCCTGCAGGGCTAATGTATGTCATGATATAAGAGTTAACTATCAAGCAGATGGCTAAGGCCTTGGGCGAGTGCAAAATGACCACTTTGCATGTCTAATTGGTCTATGCAGCTTATGTTCAAAGACTTGTTGCTTGTTGAAAATTTCGGCTTCAATTTCATACTTGGCACTGTTCTTTATCATATGAAATTTAGTGTGGGAATTAATATGTAATGGTTTATGTTTGACCTATTTTGCATTTACTTGATCAGGATCCTAAGTTTCGTCCACTTGTTGAACATGAAACACAATCACTGGAACGTATATTTCCTGAAATTCCTCTATGGGTAAAGAGTCCAGACTATGAACGGGTATGTGGACCTGCCTATTATTAATAGACACTTGATGAAGTTGCTTGAATTACTGTAAAAAACTATCAATCTATTCTTAGTTAACACTTTTTCTTCTTTTTGAAGATTGATTGGTTGAATAACTTTTTGGCACTAATGTGGCCATACCTCGATAAGGTATGTTTTGATATCAAGCTTTCTATATGCCATGGTTTCCACTATCTCATATTGATGCCTTCTATCCTTTACAAGGCCATCTGCAAGACTGCTAAGCAAATTGCAGATCCTATTATTGCAGAGAATACTGCAAAGTACAATATTAATTCTGTTGAATTTGAAAAATTAACTCTTGGTTCACTACCACCAACTTTTCAAGGTTAGCATTTTTGTTATTCTTATCTATGGTACTTCGCGAATATCTATGCATTGGTGATTTTTTTTTTGTTTACCTTTTCCAATCAAATTACTTGGCTTTTTATAAGAAATAGATTTACCATTTAATTTTCATTTCCACTTGAACTTTTTTGCACTTTTATACAAAAGCTAACACTGTTTTTATTGGATAAAATCACAAGCCCAACATTTCTAAAAGGAAGTCCAATCTACATCTTGAGCTGTTACTCTATTCCTCCAATATTCTTACTTGTCTGAGAATTAATGTTTTTATGAAAATCAGACTATTTTTTTTTTTGTCCCAACTCCACGGTTGTTCTTGTGTTGTATTCTATCGAGTATTTTGTTTTGGTTTCATTCTGGACTTCAAGTACCGATTTTAGTTTCATGCTTTTGCTTATTTTCTGATAACATCTGAGTGTCAACTTCTGCCAGGAATGAAAGTTTACAGTACAGATGAGAAGGAACTTATTATGGAACCATCACTTAAATGGGCTGGGAATCCCAATGTTACTATTGTTGCCAAAGCCTATGGATTAAAATTGTCTATACAGGTCATTCACCTATTCTCTCTCTCATAGTATATTTTCTTTTTCATTGCTGGTATGCTATTCTGCCAGTTTGTATTTGGAGACAGAAGGTTACATACTTGCATGTTGAGATTTTCAGGTTGTAGATTTACAAATCTTTGCTTCACCGCGAATTACTTTAAAACCATTGGTCCCTAGCTTCCCTTGTTTTGCAAATATCTTTGTGTCCCTCATGGAGAAGGTTAGTGAAATAGAGCTTACTCTTTCACTTTAAATCTTCATCAGTAAGCTACTCTCATCGTATGCAGCCACTCAATGTATTCTGTTGTTTGATCATACTCTCTTTTACAGCCACATGTTGACTTTGGATTAAAACTTGTGGGGGCTGATCTTATGGCAGTTCCTGGTCTTTTCAGATTCGTTCAGGTGGTTATTTTCCCCATTTAATTGAATAATATGTTACTATCGCCGGGTATCTTTATGTATCATGCAGTATTGTCATCTATGTTAGTTTAATTATTGAGAAATTTGAAATATTAATCTAAAATATCCTCACTATTCTATTTGCTACATAAGAGAAGACTTGACATTAGTGAGTTGAGTTGTTTTCGTAGATGTTCACAAAGAATTTTTATTGCATATGTATGAATTCCTTTACTGAGATTTTAGTGATAGGAAAAAAAAATGATGAACTAGGTAACAGTCGAACCTGGGGCGAACGGCCCCGCCCCACGGAAGTTTCCCACCGGTTGCCAGAGTAAATCGGGAAGCGCTCGAGGCGGGCGGCTCAAAAGCCCAACATCTCTTGATTGTGCGCCTCATTTGGAGGAAAAATCCCTGCAAATGCGTCATAGCTAGGGATCGAACTACGGGTGCCTGGGTGACAACTTGGGCACCCTGCCGCTGCATCGTAGCCCCAGGGGCGAGATTTCAGTGATAGAGTAATTTGGGGAAGAGGCTCTGGTACAATGATTAGATGTCTGCAAAGAATTTTTATTGCATATGTATGAATTGAATTCCTTTACTGAGATTTCAGTGATAGAGTAATTTGAGGAAGAGGCTGTGGTCCAATGATCTGTTTTTCTTTGAAATTCGCAATCACATTTTTTTTCTTTCTATTTGGATGGACTGCCAAGAGTGCCTAGTATCTGTTGGCTATCTATTTAAAAGAAACAAAATGACTTAGGACTTGTTTGAGTCGTATAATCATTGACCGGCACTGAATTATGTACCAAAATCTGAGTCAACCTGTGTGCTTTATATGATTTCCAGTTTTCTTTTTTTGTTACTAACTTATGTTACCTTGTGTGCAGGAGACCATAAAGAAACAAGTCGCAAATATGTACCTGTGGCCTAGATACCTACAAGTGCCTGTACTTGATGCTACAAAGTAATTTTCGTGTCAATATACGACATTTTACAAGTGTCAATTTTAACAGTTTGAAGATGAGACACTGACAACTAAGCCAATGAAGCTATGTAATGTTGCAGAGCCTCTAATAAGCCTGTTGGAATGCTGCATGTGAAGATTGTCAGTGCACATAAACTAAGAAAGAAAGATTTATTTGGAAAATCAGATCCGTATGTGAAACTTAAGCTTTCAGACGATAAGCTTCCGTCAAAGAAGACAACTATCAAGAAGAAGAACTTAAACCCTGAGTGGAACGAAGAATTCAACTTTATTATAAGAGACCCGGAAAATCAACAATTGGACCTTAATGTTTATGACTGGGAACAGGTATGAATTTCCTGATACATGTATTTCAATCCTTTCTTTAGTATTTTACCTTATTGAAATTAGTTATGTTTCTGCACATTCTTTATGTAGGTAGGGAAACATGAAAAAATGGGCATGAATGTTATTCGGTTGAATGAACTTAACCCTGATGAGCCAAAAATTTTAACGCTCGACTTGGTGAAGAGTCTTGATAGTATTGATGTTCAGAATGACAAATTTCGTGGGCAGATTGTTGTGGAAGCAACATACAAGACTTTTAAGGAAGATAAATTTTTAGAGGTTGATAGTGAGAAGGCTAATGGAGTACACGCTCCTAATAGTACTCCTTCAGGTGGTGGTGTGCTTGTTGTTACCATTCATGAAGCTCAAGATCTTGAGGGAAAGCACCATACAAACCCCTATGTGCGTCTTACCTTTAGAGGAGAGGAGAAGAAAACTAAGGTATTTTGTGAACCAGATGCCTACGGTCTCAATTACAATTTAAGTTGTTTCTGAAAATTGTTATTCTACTTCTGAGATTAATATCAATTTGAATGCAGCATATCAAGAAAAACAGAGATCCAAGATGGGAAGAAGTACACCAATTTGTATGTGAGGAGCCTCCTATCAATGAGAAAATACAGGTGGACGTACATAGTAAGGCACCAAGTATTGGTATACACTCCAAGGTACTGCTTTTACATCTCAGTTTTACATTATTTTTATATATAATTAAACTTAGCAAGATTAGTTCACTTAATTAATATACCAAAGTGAATGCAAAACCGATATGTCAATTGTGTATTCTGTATCCTATTGCATTTGGGTATATAAATTACACAAATGATTTGATCATGAATGGAGCAAGATAATGGGAAACATTTGAATGTACACAACAAACACTATCTTTGCAAATATGTTTAGCTAGACGTGATTTTCAACACAATTTATCTTTTATCAACAAAGATGAGATGATAATTTTCATGATTGACTTGAGCACACTTATCAATATGCAATATAAAGGCACTTAAGTTTTGCATCTCATTTTTGCAAGAAACATTTTAGTATTCAAGTAGGTCTTGTTAAACTGAACCTCATTGTAATATTTCAGGTACAAAAAAATTCAGAAATTGCAATTTTCATTGCTTGATATCAATTACATGATAGTGAGGGTATTATGTATAGTCTAGTACATGAGATTTTAAACTCATTTGTTCAACTCAACCTCAAGTTTATTGGTCAATTCTGCTTTTAATGGATCATCTTCTAAAAAAATCCCCTTCAAGCTCAATTTGGGGTGAATTTTGACTAGGTTGGGGTTGGAGCTAAGTTGTTGAACTTAATGGGTGCAAGTGACTTGGTGAGCACACCTTTAGAAGTGGAATATAATCGAATATTGCCCGTGTGTAAATGTTGCCGAGTGATTGACGATTGTTTTTTTTGTGTCCTACATGAAATACATTATGATATCCTATTTTTATATGGCATTTTCACCACCATAATAAAGTAGATTGTGAAGTAGAAGTGCCCATATCATGAACTAGGCGTCATAGCCACACGACGTTGGAGACAGTGTCGGCTGATGCACGTATTCAACTTATGTGTTGTACCGATACAAGTTTTTTTACTTCTTACTTTTCTAGGATCCGAGAGAATCACCCATGACTATGCAAAATTCAACTGTTTTTTTCCATCTTCTTAGGCCAATCAATATCATTATATGCTCTTAAAGAGAGTAAAGAGAAACATAATAGCACACAATTCATGCAGAGTACAACTTCATAAGAAGCTAACATGAAATAGCCGACTATATAGAATGTTATATGTGATATGAAGTCTAGTGATGGAAGGATGGTGCATTTGGTTGTGTTCTATTCTGGTTAGTCTCGGCTTCTTATCCAATGCGTATCTAATTTACCCAATATTAGCCTAGTAACCAAAAAAAGGATAAAAGGTCTCCTTCGTCTACACATTAGTTATAAAAATATTTTCATGCAAAAAAAATAAATAATGGGAATCTCTATCAAATAGACGGCTACCTATGGAAAAAAAACAGCCCTACTAATTTCCCAACCAACTAGCTCATGATAGAGGGATGTATCTGTGGTCCATTGGTTTTGTCCAATTTTGCATTAAATTCTAGTGAGGTCGAAGTAATTACGTCTCCAGTTTTCGTGGCACATCTTATTGTGTCTGATTCATATTAGATTTGTATAAGAACAACTACTGCACTCTCCAAATAGATCGCTGTTAATCTCAAAGCAAGGCTATTAAAAAAATCAGTGCAAAACGATAAGTGGATAAATACAAGCACAAAAGAAAAGGCATGAGTTCAGAATACTCAGTATATTGGCAACTTGACTCCTCTAGGACTAGACATAGAATGCATGTGGCTCAATGAGAGGTAGGTCTTTATGTCTCGTTACCGAGGACCTCGTTTCAAATAAATACGTCGTCTAGGGACTTTACCAGGACTAACTAGTAAAAGACCTAGATCCGGAAGTGATCCTAAAAACCAATTGCGTTCTGGTAAAAGATCGCAATATCGTATTCGTCTAGAAGAAAAACAGAAATTGCGGTTTCATTATGGTCTGACAGAGCGACAATTACTTAAATATGTGCATATCGCTGGAAAAGCCAAAGGGTCGACAGGTCAGGTTTTACTACAATTACTTGAGATGCGTTTGGATAATATCCTTCTTTTGGGTAGGATCCATTGATAGTATTTGAGATGAAATGAAAACACAGTTGAGCTTATACTGGTGTTTGGATCACTCTAAGGCTCAAATATTAGGACACTACAAGCCCTCTTCCAGAGACTGTTATGTGCTTAAGGGTAGTCACTTGGAATATAACCATTGGAAGTTAAATAGGCATTAGTCTATTTTTGCCTGCCACTGGAGATTGGTTGCTATACCAATCTACTGTGTGATCAATTTATAGACCGTCCAATTTTTGAGCCGGTTTTGATATTATTGAGTTTGATTTGATTTGGGAAGGTTCGAGCCTACATATATGATGGATTTGTGGTTTTGGCTGTGCCAGCATAATTTGAGCCTCTAACAGAGTATTAAATTTGAGTAATTATCATTAAAAGTATTTATTCAACTATTCTATTCTGTCTTGTAGAAACCATTGCTTAAACAAATCCAAACTTCAGCATGATCAGTTCCTCGATCTGAAATCATGTTCCTTAATTTTCATATAATGCCGTGAGCTTGATATATACAACATCAATAATCTTGAATCTTTATATAAATAAAAGCATGAACTTTAAAAGCACACCAGGACAAATTATTAGTTTGTTTGTTATAATCAAAACACTCAGGATACATAGGATTAATCAAAAGTTTAGCAGAAAGTGTTGATGATTAATCAAATGTCCACTATCTAATGGATGCTTTGTTATCTAGAAGGCCTGCAGTTGTTTATTCAGATTATTGTGTTCAATCTTCAGAACACCAAATGAACCTTGATGGAGGAAACATCGGAGAATCCCCTTAATTCGTTTCCAGTTAAATTATGGAAATTAAAGATTCCAAGAAATGGAGCTTATGCTAGGAGATATGAAGTTTTTTGTATGCTCGTAGAATCAGACTTCAGAGAGATGAGGAATATGAGAAATATATATCATGGACTCATAGTGGTAAAGACCTTAGGAGCCACTGCCAAGGTCCTAAGTATATAATAGAGGTCCTGGTCTTCTGTCTTTCCTTTTTCTGCTGTTGCCAACATTGAGGTCAAAATTGCCCTTCACTAAATGGTGGCGTGTATATGATAAAGGTCGTGATCTTCGCTCTTCCTCTTTTCTCAAAAGAAGAAAACATGGTTCCCTATCTTAGACCACTTAAAGTGATTTTAGAACCATTCTAACTTCATAATGAAGGGAAGAAATATTCAAATAATCAATAAGATTTTACAGCCAATATCCAATGAAGGATGAACTCATTATTGTGGCCTCTTAATTCAATTGCTTATTTTCATTTTTTTTTAATGTTTTTTCTTCCGTCTCAGTTCCATCCCTATCTCTAACTATTTGTCCTCTCCAAGTATTTGAGATGCTCCTAATTTTGTTCAGGAAAACTTGGGGCATGTCATCATTAGCCTTGCAGATGTGGTACACAACAGGAGAACCAATGAAACATATCATCTAATTGACTCAAAAAATGGAAGAATTCAGATAGAAATGGAGTGGATAACTTCTTAGAGTTTCATCTATTGAGCTAATCCCTGCACTGATTTGATATGAAAAAATTATGCTGTTGCGATATCAAGGTTGCTGGATACTGATGATTGAGACGACGAGCCTTGTAGATATTTGATTGCTTTCTTTCTATGGAGTTACATTGTTTTTGACTTCGGGAAACAGGTTTCATGCTGTAACAATAATCATGTTTTCATTTGTCATATACGTCAGATAGCATTGTGTTTATGTTTTGTGGACTTGCACTTGTTTGATATGGAAATTATGCTGCGCAAGCAAATTTGTTAGTGTTAATTGTACTGGATATCGATGATGATTGAGACGGCAATCCTTGTAGATATTTGATTACTTTCTTCCTTCCGATAGAGCTAAATTGTGTTTGTGGCTTTGTAAACAGATTTCATGTTGCAACAACAATCTTGTTTTTCATTTGCCGCATCGGTTAGATATTCTGCTGAATGGTTTGCTTGAATAGCATTGTGTTTATGATTAATCAGGTTGGATAACGTCGGACCTGAGGTGATCAATCCGGTCTTACGAAATTTTTTTACCGGTCATCAGGGTAAATCGAAAAGTACTAATGGAGGTCTATCCAAATTGTCAATATTTTTAAATCTGTTTTTCATTTGAGGAAAAAAAAATTACAATGCGTGATATTCGAATCTTAAATTTTTTGATTATCTATTGAAAAATTTAATCATTACATCATTACTTTGGGAGCTAATAATTATGGTAAAAAGGCAAAATGTTCGCCCTCAGCGTTTCCGTCAATCCATCTCAGGATTAACAAGAAGGAGGTAAATCATAGGGTTAATCTAGCTAGTCCGAACAGTGACTAATAATGTTCTAGGATAGTGTTCTCTTAGGAGTTTCGATCGGATTTTCATGTTTCTCTTCCACTTACAATTTCATCATTCGATATACTACAAATATTACATTGTCTTGGTGGTTTATACACTCGCATACAAGTTTACTCCGGAAAACATTTAATAGAAGGATGGGTCATCTTTCCGATAAAGATCGGCTGTGAAAGAGAGAAAAAAGAAAAAGAATAATTTAGTTTAGTTTGATGGTTAATAAAAAAAATTTATGAGATCAGCCTTTTAGATTTAGTGTTATTTGATTTATTAATTTTTTTTTAGTTTGAGTATTTCTAGTTTGTTTCATGTGGCTCTTATCATCTTATGACGTCTCAATTTACACAAATTAGGTTGGCTGTCAAGTTCGTTCTTAAACATATTCCTTGAATGTTAAATTTTTAATATAATTTATTAATTTTGAGTTAGATTTTTCAAAAAATAAAAGATTATACTAATTTATTTTTTTTATAAAAAAATATTTATTTACTCCATACAGTTAGCAGTTTATCTCTTTTTAAAAGAGCAACTATTCGTGTATCTATTTCAACCATTGAATAGGACTGAGTATTAGTTAAAATCAAATAAATCGAATTGAATAAAATTTTTTTTTTTAATTAATTGAACTAATCATTTTTTTATGAAAATTGAATCCATCGAATGACAAAATATTAATTAATTTGATTTTTTATCGAATTAATCAAAATTTAAAATAAAATTTCAGTTTTAATAAAAAAAATATTTAATTAATTATATTTTTAATAAAAAATAATTAAATTAATATACTTATTCGATTTATTCGATTTAATCGAATTATAAAATTTAAAATCAAAATTAAACCGAATTAATCAAAAATCAAATTAAATTTAAAAAAAAAAATTAATCGAATCGAATTTCAAAATGTAATCGGTTAAGATCGATTAATTTAATTTTATCAAATTTTTACTCACGAGGGGTAAAACAGTGAAAATGATTAGGGTGTCTTTGAAAATAGATAAATTATGAGGTTTAAAGTAAAAGTTCCCTTTTATTTGAGCCCAGGTCACTTTGGATCCTGCCTCGCCAGAAGTCAGAAGTCTTCCCTTCTTCGGTCACAAGTAACAATGGAGTCGTGAGCAGGTAAATCCCCCGGCGGACGCCGCCTCAGCACTCCAAATCGCCGTCGATCAAGGGATACAAGGGTGGAATTCGGGATCGAACTCGCAGTCCGGAAGATTATGGATCTCCAGAACCGGCGAGTACAACTCCTGCTCTTCGTCGGCGGTCTAATAGCGCTTAGCATGACAGGTGCGCTTCGTCTCTATCTATTCTGTCCAAATTTAGGTCAATGCTGTTGTCCTTTCTGTATAGTTGTCACCTAATTTGAGTGTAGCTGACGCTTTTTGGCGTTTGGGATTTTCGGATGAAATTGATCGAAAATATCATCCTGGATTCTATTTGTATGTACTACAATTTTGTGTTAGGAGCTCAAGTGATAGGGGATCCTAACAAGTTTTGCATGAATTGAATTTGCATGGACCTAGAACTGACGATTAAATGGGTTAGGGTTTTGAAAGGGGGAAATATAGAGTAAGCTGAAATAACATAGGAAGACATCACCTGGAGGGAGGGAGGGAGAAATAATCATAGAGGAAAAGGGGGCTTGGATAACTATTTTGTGAGTCCTTTCCTCTCCAACTATGGCAAAGAACACTTTTGAGATTTCACGTAGACTTACTACTATCTGTCAATAAGGCTCATCTCCTTTATGAAACTACCTCTATTTTACCGTGATTAAATTTTAATCTGATGTCTAACAAAAAACTTTATTGTTGTTCTGATAGTGCATATGGAAGCAAGGCCCAAGACCTATAAACCAACTACCAAGGACTTTACCAACTTGGTAATTTGACACCTTCAAAAAGATGCTCATTTTTCCTTCAAAAATGTGTTTTTTTTATAATCTGGGCTGAGCTTTGTATTCCTTGGTTGCTATTGAAACCTTGAAATTATGTGGTGACTTGAAATAAACACACTAATAAAAGGACATTGGATTTACTATTGACATGATCCATTCTTATTGAGTTATGATTACTAAACTAAGCTTAAAATATTACTTTAGATGAAAGAGCTGCTTTATTGGCATGAAGGATTATCTGATTATGGAATCAACTTTGCTGAGAATTCAGACTGAAACATGTAATATAATCTTTATCAAACCAAGACTTGGTCCAAGTAGCAGATTGTATTGGTTCACATGAGAAGAGCATCTTTGCATTGGATCTGCACACTTCTTTCAATACCTTGCCTTGAAACAGGATTGATTGTCGATATTGGCTGACTAAATATTTAGCTTCTATTCCTGCCTTGTTGCATGTACTATTATTATTCTACAATTTTGTTTAGATGATTCTGAGATACATTTCTTCATGTATTTGTTTGAACTATTCTAAATATTTAAATTTTTTTGTGTACAAAAATTATGATATGGATTTGGGTTCTTCTAGCTATCCTTGCTCTCTTTTTAATTGGTGTACACTAGATATTTTATATACATGGATAGAGATTATTTTTAAGAAATTAGAGTTATGAACTCAATGGAGGGATAAGATCTGTGTAGTTGATCCCAAATAATTGATATAAACATAGCTTAATGATGATTGAAGTTATGGACTTGGAATCCTAATGATCAATATTAGCCCATCCCCATATGGCTCTTAAGTCTTAACTATTATCTTCCTCAACTATAACTGTTTAGAGAGGTTAGTTGTCTATCTGATTAACTTTTCTGATCATCTTATGATGATGATTGGCTGGAAGCTGAGAAGTGATCAAACCATGGTCCTAGTCAATGTCTAACGAGACAACTAACAAGCTGTATTAGTTCCAGCTTGTTAATTTGCAGCAATTAACAAGCTGTATTAGTTCCAACTTTTTATGGTCGGCTATATGGATAGAATCCATGGTTACAAGTGTTTAGAGTTTAGAGACAATTCTAAACTTTTTTATTTGAGACTGATATGATTAGCTTCAGAACTATCTTAGTTTTCAATCTTTTCTTCTTCTTTGATTATATATCGTATAAGCTTTTTTCGACTGTTCTACTGCACTTGCAGCTGAGAAATTTAGGGAATTTGTCGGAGAGGAAGCTGCATCTAAAAGTGGAAAATTCACATTTTTGAACTGTTTCGACATGGGCTCTGGAACACTTGCTTGCGTTGCCAAAGAGGGGGTCAAGCTCTATGTCTACAACATAAGAAATTCACATGTAGAAAGAGTAAGGCAACGAGCAACTGAGACCTCCCTGATGGAGGCAATCACCGGGGGTCTGAGTGCTAGTGTGGCGGCAAAGCAGGCGCAAAAAGCTGGAACCAAAGCTGCAAAGGATGCATCGAGGCAGGCCAGGCGCATTGTGGGTCCAATCATATCGTCAGGCTGGGATTTCTTTGAAGCTCTATACTTCGGAGGAACAATGACAGAGGGTTTCCTTAGAGGGGCTGGCACTCTGTTCGGGACCTACGCAGGAGGTTACCATGGAGAGCAAAGACTGGGAAGATTTGGCTATCTCATGGGAAGTCATCTTGGTAGCTGGATTGGGGGCAGGATGGGACTGATGGTATACGACATCATCTACGGACTCGACTACTTGATTAATTTCGTCCAACCAGAAGAAGAGACCTCATTTGCTGGTAATGGAGATTCTGGATCCGAAGAAGCATATGGTTCGGAACAGAGTATCGAGTATGAGATTCCTAGCGAACAAACCGAAGAACCTGAGCCTGTTGATGAAAACCGTGAAGATTCTGAGGATTGGAGGCTCTTCTGATGAGGTTAGTTCAGTTAGATGCTTGTCACTATTTAGTGGTGTCCATAAACAATAATTTCTTGATATTGTATGTGACTAGATAGATATCCAGTGTTCTTAATCTCATCAGAGATGTGTTGAATGATATTAACTCTTGAGATGTGTTATGAGATCCTCAACTCAATTATAGTAGCTACTGTTGTAGCTACCACCGTAGTTATTATAGTACTAAAATAAAAATATTTTCAAGATAAAAAATATGATAGGTTATTCTTTTGATATATGTTTTTTAAATGAGGTATTCTTTTTTACGATAATAAAAATAAAAGGGTGTTTTTTTTTTTGCCCTTTGATTATTCCAAACTTTGGGTTTGTCGGCTCTGTTTAGTTGTTTAGTTCGAAGAAAGGTGAGGGAAAGGAAAATCTCTAGCAAAGGCAAGGCAAAGGAAGGGAAAGAGAAAGAAAAACATATGCCGGAGGGAAGGGAAAAAAAAAATAGTAAGAGAAAACTGAGGGAGAAGAAGATCATGAGTGCTGTTTGAGACGACCTCACTAGGGGTATCGCGATTATATGGATCTGCCAACCGTGGTTGCGCGGGCCATCATCTGTGATAGTGTGAGGTTGATCTGCAGCCCCTGATTTACCTCCTCCGTGTTGGTCTTGGGACGGACTGGCGGGGGCGCTGGGGCGAGCGTTTCGCCTTTTGCCATAATAATGAGGTTGATCTGGTTCTTACGGAATGATTAATATATAAAATATTATCATCATAAAATTTGAAAATCAAATTTTAATTAATAATTAGATTTCTGTCTTTGTTCGTGTACTCATCACTATTCGAGTTAATTAGATTAATTTTTGTAATTTATTTTTTCCGTGTTAATTTTGAAACGGACTGACAGAGACGCTGAGAGCGAGCATTTTACTTTTTGTCACCGTGAGACTGATCTAGGATGAGAGAAATTCGATTTGTACAAGAGAATATTATTTTTCATCCAATTTAAATGAATCAAAAAAAATTTATTGATGGATTTATAAATCCGTTTGTTTATTAAATAAATAAGAAAAATAATTCATGTGGAAATTTCGGCGGTTTTTTAGAAAAAAAACTTGATAAGTACGTAAACCATTCTGTTGCTCTCTACAAAAAAAAACGAAAAGAAGGGTGGAAGTTCTCAAGAAAGGCATGACCACAGGCCGGCTCAAGCATATGCCCGGCTTAAGCATAGGTCATTAGATCTATACCTAGGCTCCAATTTTATTGGGTCAATTATTTTTAATTATTTAATGCGATGACAATACTATATTATTTATTTTTTAAAAAAAATTAAAAATAAAATACTACATTACATACAAATTTCTTAAGATAAGATATACGAATTCATTTTCAAGTATATATTTTTTTATTTTGATAATATATATATATATATATATAATTGTCTGTTAAAAATTTGGCGCTTAAAAATAGATCTAAAAATTAAATAATTTAAAATTTATAAATTTAATAATATAAATATGTTTCTCATTATAAATTCAAAAATTTTAAGATTCAGTCTTAAATTATATTTAATGCTATTATTTGTAATTCGGTTAACAAAGTGAATATTTATTTGTGATTCAATTTCTATAAAAATAAAACTTTTCCTAATAATCAAATAATTTAAAATTTACAAACATAATAATATAAACATATTTCGCATTATAAAGTTAAATAATTTAAAATTTCAAGGTCCAACCTTAAATTATATTTAATATTATCATTATATTTATGATTTTATCAATAAAATGAATATTTATTTGTGATTCAATTTCTATAAATATATTTAATAATTCGGAAACATGCTTACACAACTTTAAATATTTAATTATTAAAAATAAATATATCATTAATATTTTCTTTTCAAATTTTTGCCAATAAAGTAAATATTTATTTGTGACTTCAGTTTCTATAAACAAGCCTAATAATACTGTCGCGTCAGTTTCATCACATGATTTAATACTAATTAATGAGGATGAGGAATTCTATGTGCTATATATTAAAATAATTTAATACTACACTCTTAAAAAAAAAATTAGTATCTACTATATTAAATGATTATTTCTTTAGGCAGAAAAAATGATTCCTTTGTTTAATATCATCCCAGAGGTTAACCTTTTGAAAAAAATACAGTGGACTCGAAAACTCTACTTGGTTTCATTGTTACGATCTACCTGCATACGGAGACAATGAAGATTTTAACTTTCATGATAAAAAGGTAAGTTAATTATTATTTTTATATATTTATCTGATTTTGTTTTTTTATTTTTATGAATATTTACTCTGTAGTCTATATTGATGAATGCATACATAGAACAATAAAATGTTTGATAATGAAGAGAGTGAAACTCATTCTTAAAAAACATCATGTATTTGTTATAAAAAATATCACTGTTGCAGAGAATCGAATGAAGTATAAGACAATAACAAATAAATACAAAATTAATTTTATTGCAAAAACTTAGATATACAAAGTTTTTATGATACGTTTCTATCTATGATGTATGAATTCAAGTCCTTTAGTGAACTAAAGAACACAGACGTTGATGTTGATGAAGTCATATATTTTTGTACGAATTTGTTTTTATGTTTCATGATTAACTGATCTATCATTTTTTTTTATAGCTTACGTTTTTTTTCTAGATGTTATTGGTAAAATGGTTGCACGAGACTCACCACAAAGTAGAAAATTTGATGACCGTCTTACAAAACTTTTTGATTTTGTCTTAAAAAATTTAGAGTAAATATGTTTAATTTTATTTTTGATTTTTTTGTTTACTATATTTAAGTATTTTACTGTTTTTAGGAACAGTAGGCTAGGCTATCATGTACTTTGTGGTGAGACTATTAATAACATCATAATATATTTGAAAAAAAATAGATGAAGAATCAATTGTTATTATTCTTCAAATATGTCGAGTCAAATATTTATGAGTGTGTCGAGCAAAATATTTTAAGAATTTTTTTTTAAATTTTGCATGTAATTTTTTTTTAATTATATGATCTATTTAATTTATTTATATTTTAATTACTATTTAAATACTCATATTTACTAATTTTAATAGTTAATTATATAAAATGTAATGGAGGAAAGATGGATAAGGGGCAGGGCCACCTACATTCACCATAATTTTTGATATTTTAATTTATTTTTTTAAGAAAACGTTCAATTTTAATATTAAATTATTCTTATTTCATTTGTGGTAGATTTTTTTAATTATTATTTTTAATTAGATGCTATAAAACTTAATCAACTATTTTTTTCAATATCCCTCAAAAATTTAGTCGTCCATGATCACATAATTTTTCTTTTATCGTCTCCACGTCTTTTTCCTTCCTTATCAATGATTTCTGATTTCATGTTGATCATACATTTCTCGTCTCCCTCGTCAGTAATACTCTGGACACACTTTTCTTCTCTTGTTTAATTTGTCTTTTTCACTTCGTTTTTTTTGGCCTAATTTTTTTTCCTTACTAAGCACTCAAAAAACTTTGAGATTTAAAATGGGCAAAAGCTCGATTAAACCTAACAAATCGAATTTTGATTATTTTAAAATTTTAAGTTTTTTTTTTCTAAAAAGATTATATCGATTAATTTCGTTAGATTTTTTTTAAAAGAAAATTATTTGATTAAACTGAATAATCGAAATAAAAAAATTAATAATAAATTTCTAAATAATTAAATTTATAAATTTCTAATTAATTGATAAATCTTTCTTGATAACATTATTGTTAAAATTTTGATTCATTTGATTTTCGATCGAATTAATTAATATTTTATTAATTCAATTTTTATTAAAATTTTCGAAGGATTGGATTAGTTTTAAATTTTTTGATTTGTTCAATTTCGATTAATTCGATTTTAATCGAATACTCAACCCTATTTGAGACGACCCTGCATCACTAAGCTGAAAAGGATAGGGCTCCCCGAGTCACCAATCACACCCAAGAAATATATTTTTCTCTACACATAAGGTTTCTACATGATTTTGTCGTCGCGAAAATATCTAGTTAGTTAATGAATAATAGATTTACTATAATAATTTTGAGACTTTATCCTCTCCTTTTTGGGATAATTAACTCTTGTGTGCGATTAGAGCTGTCAAACGGGCTAATTCATGACGGGACGGGTTGACCCGTGACGAACTCACCATTTGGCGGAGCGAGACGAGCCGACCCATCGTCTTGGTGGGTTGAGAAATCCCCAACCCAATCCAAAATCCAAGGCGGGTTAGGCGGGCCAACCCGCGAGAAATTAAAAAATATATATATCTTCGTCATTTTACTTCGAAAAGATTTTTTCAATTACATGTATCTAAAAATAAGTATTTTAAATATAAATAGATACAAACAAGTATGAAAAATATTATTTTTTTTAAAATTATAACAAAGAAAGATAATAAATTGACATAAAATTTGACTTACATGTGTTTCTCAAATCGCGGGTCAACCCAAGCCCGTCGCAGGCTAACCCGTGCGGGTCGCGGACCTAGGCGAGTTGGCTCGTGACAGACTTGGATTGATAAAATTTTAATTCAACCTGTTTAAATTATTTAGCGGGACAGGTCAAGCCGATGAGCCCAACTTAAATTGACGGCTCTATGTACATAGAACAATCTATAATATGCGTAGCCAAAGGGATGAGCATAATCATGCAGAGATATTATACAAGAAATACTTCTGTGGTGAGCATGTTTTTCTATCATCGATTTTTTTGTTTTCTCTCCTAACTAAGGGGTGAGCAAAATTTTGATTAAACCGAATAAATCGATCAAATTTAAAAATTTGGTTCGATTTTTTCGGATCTTCAATTTTTATTTTTTTGAAAAAATCGGTTAATATCGGTTCAGTTTCGGTTTTGAAATTTCATATTCGGTTAACCGAATAGATCGAATAAATCAAATTTTTTATCGAATCAAATTTGTAAATTGGTTTTTTTAGACCGAAATTGAAATTTTATTAAACCTAACTAAATTTTTTTTATCACAATTAAAAAATTTAGTTAATTCGGTTAAACCGATATTTTTTAGGTTCGGTTTTATCAAAAAATTTGATCAATTTAATTTGTCAAAAAAAAAAAATCAATTCAATTCAATTTGATTCTATTTTAATCGAATACTCACCCCTACTCGTGTGCATTTTGAAAAACCTGGGTATGATTTTTCTATTATCTTTAAACTGGTTATCAAATTAATAAGTTGCTCGAGTTTGATTCCTAAGTGATGTTATGACCCACACTTTAGAATTTTGTTAAGAAAGTTTGTAAAGTTACTGTGGCAATAGTAGTAATATATATAGGATTAAACAATTCGTTTAAAATTAAATCGATTTAATTGATTTAATTGAAATTATTTTTTTCAAATTAATTGAATCGATTAAATTTTTTAATAAAAATAAAATAAATCAAATTAATAAAATATTAATTAATTTAATTTTCAATCAAAATAATTAATTTTTTAATAATTATATATTTATATTCAATTTTAATTTTCTATTCAGTTAATTTGAAGTTAGGGACTTGGGATTTCTCGATTCAAGGATTTAAGGTTTAATTTATTTGGTTTAATTGAATTAAAAATTTTAAAATTAAAATTGAACTGAATTAATCAAAATAATAGGACGAATCAAGGATTCGTCGCAAAAATATAAAAAAATAAAAATAAACTCCGTAGAAATTTGATAAAGGACGTAGAGACCTCGGAATAACACGAAATCAATTCTTATGTTTTCATCTAATTCTCCTAATTATAATAATGCCCTCAAATATAATCTTAACCTAATATATTTATTTTTATATTTTTTTGAACACGAATCTTGTACC
>JBBUKS010000073.1:3889180-3914073 GCA_038050645.1 Hedychium gardnerianum
TTCTGGTCAGTTTGATTCAGCGAATGAAAGGGGACCTAGGCCCCCCCCCCCCCCATCAGGCAGAACCTTCCTATGCACCTTCATCACTACCTTCTCATTCACCTTTGTCAATACCTTCATCACTCCAGTCGTCGGTACTCGCCAGATACTCGGTTGCTACGATGTAAGATACTCGAGAGTGTATGACTCCCTACAAAGATTCATAAGTATTAAAGGCAAAATATTTTATTTTTTCAACTATCTTAATTATTTAACATTGTTTGTTTGTAAATTTATGATAGGTTTAAAAATTTTGTACGCATTATTCACGAGATTAATAGAATCGTGAATAACCATTGGAGAGGGGATTCAATGACATATACAAGCACTCCAACAACCACAAAAGAGCTATGGTGGAGCGAGTTTAGAGTATATCCCCTTCATTTTATATATGAAATAAAAGTGAATATATAATCAATTTGATTTTTTTTACATTATTCACTTGGGACCCTAATGAAGAGTTGGAAATAAAGACGATTTTCAAGAAAAAATACAGCGATCACATCCGACATGTACTGAATCATATTTATAATTCTGAAGACTCCTTTGCAACATATGTGGGAGGCTTTATCAATATCGATGAACATACACGTAGATTGATAATTTTTTAACTCTCTCACTATTTTTTTAATCGATTTCAGACTATTAGATTATTTCTAACAATATTTTTTTAGACTAAGGAAATGGGATGAGAGCCATTATATATAAACACTTTCACCCACACATTTCAAAAAAAAAACAATACTTGGAGCGGGGAAAGAGCCAAAGCAATAAAGGTTTGGATTAATCTTGGATCTTAATTTATAACTTACATTCTATTAATTATTATAGAATTAATTTAATTTTTCTCATGACAATACAAGAGAAATATAATGAGCTAAAGCTAGCACAGAGAAGTTCAAGTGCTAGTGATGATAATGAGGGATCTGAGCCGTCTGTTGATAATAATTTGAATTTATAGCTGGAGCCGAGTGGGGGGCCGAAAGGGGGAAGGATATTAGAAATGAGTTCTTTAAGCAAAACTCATAGAGTTACTCATACATCTACTTTCACCCCACCAGTAGTAATGACACAAATAAATATCTTGACTGGAGAAGTTAGCAATTTGAATGACATAATATTGGAAAGGGATCAGAAAATGAGAGAAATGCGCCGACAACAAGACCTTATAATGTGATATCTTTAATTAGGCTCTGCTCCAAGTCAGATTACTCCCGGTTCTGGTGATGATGGCGACGATGATGATGATGGTGGTGGTTTTTAATTTGTTGTGTATGAATATTATTTGTCTCATAATTAGTATTTTTGAACATGTATTATTTGATTGAGTTTGTTTTTTGTATTTTTGATTAATACTATTAATTTATTTCTAACAATGTTGGTAAGGCTAAGGAATATGGTGGAAATTATAAATCCATGTCTAAGGAAGTAAGTCTTTACATATTAAGTTTTATGTTAGGATTTTTTTGTATGTCATGTCATATTACAGTTGTTTCTATGTTTTGATCTTACCTTGATACTTTGCATGTTATGCCATGTTTTGCATGTTTGAGACTTTCCTACTACTAATCCATGCAATGTTAGCTATATAGGTTTCAATGCTTTTATTAATGTTATGAAACATTTGATACATGTATTTTTGATTACATGACTTGTACCTTTTTTTATTGTTGTTACAGTTAGTTACAAGTTTCTTGTATGTATATGTTTCATGCAATTAAGGATGAATGACATCTTTTTGGCATCCAAGGTTAGAACCTTGATTATAACTCACAAGAACCATAAGGTTACGTGTTTATATATTAAGACACATAGAAACAAGTGATATGTTATGATGATGAATTAAGTTTTGTTTGTTATAAATGTTAGACACATAGATACCATTGATATGTTAGACACATATAAATGTTACTTTTAGTTTATTTATTTTTTGACGCAGGAAAAGAAGAAGAATGGGAGAAGGAGAAGGAAGTGTATGCCGAGGCAGAAGAGGACGATGATTTCTTTTTGTATCTTTTTATCCTTTTGATACCATTTGAATATGATGACTTGTAATTATGGATATGATAGCTTGTATGACTTGTAGTTATGGATTTGATACTTTCATGTTGAACTTCATTTTGGATATGACCTGTTTGAATGTTAATTGTAAGATGTGTTGGAATGTTAATTAATTGTAGGATGTGTTGGAATGTTAATTAATTGTAGGATGTGTTGGAATGTTAATTAATTGTGTATGAATAGGATGTGTTTATTGTGTATTAACTAAACATGTTTGATATGTTTTGTGTACACGATAAATGCACAAATCAAGAGGTTCTGTGATTTTTTTTTTTGAATTTTATGATAAATTTTGCAACAAAATTATTTTCATCGCAAACTTATCGTAAACTATTTATCGCAAACTTACACGAAACCTACTTCATCGCAGATCTACGATAAATTTTGTTTCTTCGCAAATCTGGGACAAATCAATATTCATCTAAATCTGGAAGGAATCTTGATTCGTCGCAAATCTGAGACAAATTAGGTTTCATCCAGATTTGGGACAAAAATCTATTTTTGTCGTAAATCTACGACGAAAAGAGTTTTTTGTTGCAGATTTAAATATCATGAAATTTTGTGACGAATTATTTTTCGTCGTAGATTTGCAACGAATTTTGTGATGAAAAAAAAATTGTCGCAAAATTTGGCAACGGTTAATTTGGAATGAAAAAAAAAATCATCATAGATTTTGTTACAAAATTTATCGTAAATTTACTATTTTTTTAAGTGTCATGCCTACCAAGACTTCACCTCTTAGACTTTCATTTGCCAAATTGCATTACAGTTACTATCAAGTTCTTGCATATGCACATTTGACATAAGTAATAATATTATATCAATCTTGTCTAACATAACAATTTTGTCTAACTTAAACATAGGAACTACATCAAGACCAACTCAATTCAAGTATGACCGCATCTAGCCTCCCCTTAAATCAAGTCTTCTAGAGATCAATTGTATCAACAATGAGAGCCACCATTGTTTCCCCCACCCCATTATACGGTGGCCATTGTTTCCCCCACCCCATTATACGGTGGCAATAAAATTCACATAATGCATAATGATGTATTTATCAAAAGGCAATACATATATTATTATTTTGCACTTCATCTATATCAATTTTTGTAGAAATGTGTATAAATATAAGGTTCTTTTGCCTTGAGTAATAAAATACACAGATATGTTTTCCACTTTCTTATTTTATTTATAGACTATTTACGGTATATTTTGCAAGACAGCATCAATTATGAAAATGGTATGTATATGGATCAAATAAAAAATCACAACTTCTAATATTCATTTTCCAAAGATCATTTTGAGTAGTACACCTCCAACCTTCTTTAAAATTTAAAAATGTTTTAACTTGTTGAAAGGGGGAAGAAGTAGTTTCGAAAGAGGCATTAGTTAAGCATAATTTTTATATGTGAGTGTGGAATAGCATTAGTCCTTTTGCACACCAAAAAGGTCTCAAAGCAAATAGCAAGCAGAGCCTTACAAATTAAACTCCGGCCTCTACAAAAAAAAAATGACTCTTCCAAGTGTTGGATGTCTTAGATAGCAATGATGTGTAGGTCCGTTGATGTGGTGGCTCCGTGGAAGTGCAGTTTTGACTTGTAAAGCAAACGTCAAAGGGCTCTAAAGTTGTCCGACAAAGCTCCCTCGATGCTCAAGTCACTAGGTGTAGTGAGCAAAGAGTAGGAAAGTGAAAGTCAATGAGAGAGAGCTTTAGACAGTGTAAATGGTGGGCATACTTGCATATTTATAGATGTGAGAGGGAGAGAAACTTATAGAGGTCGTGACCCCAATCTCTAGGAAAATAGGGGTCGTTCTACTGTTTCAATCATTTTAGTCGTTAGCCTCTTTAATTCTGGTTACCTCCCTTTGTTAGTCATTAGGTTGTTACTGGTCATTAACTCCATAAATGATGATCGTGGGTCATGTATGTTGTGACCAATAACCGCGTGGGCTGTAGCAGATGTCTAGAAAAGACAAATAGCTTATTGAACTTGGAGGTAGAGATCTAGAAGTAGAGAGCTTGGGGAACTCAAGGAGCTCGGAGTGCTCAAAGGGAGAATTTGGGGAGCTTAGAGTAGAGAACTCAACATAGCTGATGACATTTATCTTTCAACCTCCCAAAGTGCCAACATGCCAACCTAGCCTAGGGTCTTGAAATATATGATATGTCAGTGTAGAATGAAACCATTTAGGCATAGCCTACTGACCTAGGGTGAAATCATTGCCAGGAGTATCAATACGTGTGCTTGTCAGCCAGTCCTTTGTATTAACTTAAATTCAAAATAAACCAGGACAATGTTTCAATGTGTTTAGTTACAAATGCCTCTTCAACAAGGCAACTTGTACATGCCGTATATTTCCCAAGTCTCGGGTGTATTGATATGCACAAGCATGTGAATCACTTGACTCTTCTTTGCATGAGGAGATGATATGGCATTTGTTGATCTTGCAACTCTACCTTATGATGAAGATTGTTGATCTATGTGAATCTTTTGGACTATTATTTGGTGAACACAAATCTTGTAAACTGCACCTTGTACTCTAGATTTCTAGAGAGGATCATAATTATGGTGTCTGTGACTACTAGATGAAGTCATATATTTGGCCTTTTTGCTTTATTATATTGCTTATGAACATCCGCTACCAACAAGGATGTTGCATAACATTAAAATAAAAAATACACAAGTTTCAGTGTACTTGGTACATTGCGAACATGAATCTTGTCATGGAAAGATACATTATGCTAGAATATGAAGTATTCTACTACATATCTCAAGAAACAGGTCTCCCAATGAGAATCAATATCATCATGAAGCTTCACACTTCCATACAATCAATCCTCTTTGCAGTCAACTGCTATTTCCAATGATGTCGCTGTAGGTGCTCTTTGCTCTTTCAATCAAAGCTTCTCTGAATATATTGTCACCAAGAAACTCATTGAGTGTTTTCAGATTGAACATTGATTCATTCTACTTAGTTGCTAATAATGATAAATTTCTTAAGCTAAAACAATAATTGCAATCAGTCACATGTAGAGGATATAATGCAATCACTGACATTCAATTTTTCAGTTAAATTTCCTAATTGTCATAGTAATAAGAATCACCAATACAATGACAACAAATCAGATAAATGAGACAAATTTGTACAGTCAATCTTTGAAGAGAAAGGAAT
Organism: Hedychium gardnerianum; assembly: GCA_038050645.1. NCBI lineage: Eukaryota > Viridiplantae > Streptophyta > Magnoliopsida > Zingiberales > Zingiberaceae > Hedychium > Hedychium gardnerianum. The sequence goes on from JBBUKS010000073.1 coordinate 3,894,455, forward strand.
AAATGATGAAAGCATGAGAATCAGCAGCTGCGAAGGTTCCATCTTTCTCTTTTCTTTCAAAAAAAGAAGAAAAAAAAGTTGATCTGGTGGAATAAGTATCAAAAAGTTCAATAAAAGATGTCAATAAATTCATGGTTATCAAATCTATTTTTTTTTTTCTTTCTAAACTAGCTTTATTTATTCATCTTCTAACTTGAGGGTTATTATATGATACCATGGATCTGATTTTATTTTAATTAAATGTTGTGTCTAATTTGGGTTGTTAATTTGTGGATGGACCAAATTTAAGAGGCTGATTTGTGGGTAATTGGGCTCCAAATTGATGTGTTTATGTTTGGGTTAGTTGAAATTGATGTTGGGACCTGTAAGGAGTCAAATTGATGACTTGTGGTTGAATCAGCCTAACCTAAACTAAACCAAATCAAAGGTACCCTTATTTTGAAAGGGTTCATTTTGTTGTTTAACTGCAATACCCCCAACTTTTTCAATGGCCAATATCCGACTCTATACACCGCCTCGATCTCCCTCCCTCTTGAAGTCATCATGCCTTAGCCTTGACCTCACAATCACTACCTCTAGGCGATCTCTTTAATGTGCATCCATCTCTAAAGACGGTGCAGTTAGTAGCAGTTGCAATAAGCATGTATGACTTCTATGTGGTTGACGCATCAATGCTCCTCTCACTGATCATAGTAGGAACATTGTAGATATGTTTAGAGTAATCTAGTTTTACGCTTTCTTTGTCCAACATAGTGGTGACATCTAACAATATCATATCTTGTCAAGACATTTGCCTTTTGTCTATGGAAGGCACAAAAAAATTCTATGATGATAGATTTGCTTCTACCAAATCTTTTTTATGCTAACAAGAGATCACTTCAATGAAAACAACTCTTTTTCCACCGGTCTTTCTACTTAATTTTATCTCTAATGGGTAATTTTCTCTTGCCTACTTGTTAGATGGTAGCTTAGTGGGTTAAGCTCGGTTGAGCATATTTTGGTATTCCCTTCATTGATGTAGGAAGTCATTATTCCTCCACAGTGAGTCAAATATCAACTGACAACTTGTGCCCTATGACTAGTAGAGTAGTGAACAACATCTATGAAGGTAGACATATACCTTTTCCTTCTCTTTGGAAGTCCCTAAGCGTGTTTTCATGGGTTTGACTGCATTTGATAGAGTCGAATCATAGTACACCCCTTTGTTTAGAGCGCTGAAATTGTGTCTCTGCTAGTGTAGGTAGGATCTTTACCTTTAATTCTTGAAATAATGGTTTTTTCAGTATTGAAACTAAAGATCTATTTGTCATCTCTCTGTTCATGTCACTGCCCTCATTTTGCAAAGAGGTAGTTTGAATAAAAGTATGATGTAATTGGTGGAAGTCAAGCTTGGAGCAAGAGTATGGTGTAATTGGTGGGAGTTAAGCTTGAAGCAAGAGTATGATCAGTAGTTGGTTTGCCCTCTAAGGAGAGTATCTTGATGTGTAGAAATGGTGATATGTGAATTGCAAGTTCAGATGTTTGAATGATGATGCTAAAAATTGACTTGTTTGTGTCAGTTGTGTCATCTAGTCCTATGAGTTTGAGTTATCTATATTGAGATTCATGATTGCGATAAAAAGAATGAGTTATATAGTGAAATAATTAGTTTTTAATTATTATATTTTCTTTTAAAGAATTATCAACTCTAGTAGAGTTATAGTTTTCATATGTAGATAATTGAAAAAGAGTCAAGGTTTAATCAAAAGTAAGTTCTTAGGTTGGCATTGGATGTTAAACAACTAGTCATTTCTTCTGATTCTTCTGTGTATAATATGATTTCCTTGTTGACCTTATATTGCTTATTGTGATTCATATTATGATTTGTAATCCATGGTACCACCTTTATTTTTGTTACATTTAGACATGATCTACTTATAACAAGGAGATAATTGTGTAGGGTTACAAAAATCATGTTTTGATAAGATTTGAATGCTTAACTCTTATTAAGATTTTGATCCAGTTGCCTTGCATGTTGTTACATTTAATTTTGGCAATACATCATCTCTTATGATGAACAAGATAGATGATATAGGGTTCATGATTTTGACATATAGTTGTGCCATGATGTTTAGTTCATTGGCCCATACTTATACTCGATCAATAGAAATACAATTCACTTGTATTGCTCCATCAATTTGAGATGGTAGTGCACAAGGAAAACTCCCTTGATCTGAGATGGGAGCACATCGATAGAACTCCCTTGATCAAAGGCAGGAGCGTAAGAGGAACTCAATATGTACTGATCATGATTGGTTGACGTGGTTATAGGGCCTTATACATGACACTAGTTGTGTTGCATGCATAAATGAATCGTTATTGTTGGAGGGCCAAAATGATGGTAACATACTACTGTTCATTTGAATGGTCGCAATGGTAGAAATTGCTATGTGCATTCATGATAAGTAAGGAATTTCAGTTGTTAAATTTGGTGAATATACATACAAGATTTCTTATTGTATCCTGGTGGCATTTTGTGTACACCTTTTCTTTTAGATATTGCTTATTTTACTATTATGTTTATCATCTACATTGGTAGAAGAATATTTTTCATAGGGTTTATACACGTATTGCCAATATCTATCACTTATCATATTAACTTTAGGTGAGACATGACAAATTGGCACAAGAGCTTAAGGTTAGGATGTGTCAGATAATGAGGAACTTATGGAGTCAAATGAGTATATCCCCCACACCTTCAAGTAGAGGAGGGAAAAAATACTAAAATTTCGGTATACCGCACATACCGTACTGAAATATACCGAATCATACCGATTTTTTGGTATACCGAAAATTTCAGTACGGTATTATATCGTACCGAATTTTCCGGTATCGGTATTATACTGTACCAAATTTTTCAGTATCGATATCGGTATAAGATTTAGTATCAATATACCGCATATACCATACCGAAATTTGACTATAATCAGTATAAAATTGATATCATATCAAAATTTTGGTATACCGATATGGGTTTAGATTTGGTATACCATAACACCCCTACCTTCAAGTACTCAAGATGTGAGTTGGTGCTTGGAGTTGTTCCTTGCTTTGTGTTGAATTTGTTGGTTAATGACTTTGAGTGTTGATCAATCTCACAAGTGTTAATTCGGTCTTTATAAGTATTTGATTTAAGTTAGTATGTTGTCATATGATATAGTGAGGCATTGCCTTGGTCATGTAAGGTCATAAAACCTTCTAAGATGTCATCTTGACATTTGTTTAAGGGCATTTTGTGGTGTTTGTGATCTAGTTAATATTATGTATAATAGTAATGATGTCTTGATCTTGTAAAGTCGATCAAGGTCCTTTTCTCCAACCACTAGCCTTGGGTATACTTGGATGGGTAATTAGGAGAGGGAAGGGGAGAAGGACAGAAAATAACACATAATTGTATACAAGTGACAAATGATTTGTTTACAATATTATTATTTTCTCTCTCATCCTCTCCTCGCCTCCTTTCTTTCTACCAAGTAAACTAGCCTAAATGTGGGATGCATAATACTTCATGTTTCTATGGATGAATAGTTAAAGGTAAAAGTTGAGATTGAGTTTGAACTAATTGTTGATCATAGATTGACAATGGATCCATTAATAATGGTGACCCAGTGGGTGAATTTTTTATCTTTAAATCTTTATTGATTGGTGGTTATTGAGTCATGTGTTAAGTTTAATGAACTATGTTGATTAAATCAATAACTATATAAGATTTTCTTTGATATCAACTACTAGAGAGTGAATTCAAATCACCATGGTGAATGGTTGTAATCACCAACTAGATTGTTATAACATACCAAATAAAGGAAACCTAAATCAAAATCGATCACTCCAACATGGTGATTTGATCACCCCTAATTCAGAATTGCGATAGTGGTTTTATCACCTAGAGCAAATGTTGCCAACATCTTATTCATTTTTCCTTTGGCCTTGTTTCTAATGCTGATAGATCTTTCCAAACATTTCATGGTCAAGCCTTGCTAGTTGAGTCGATCCGTTTAGCAAAGACTTCCAAGCTCCAAAATGAAATTTTATTATGTACTCCTATATGAAAGGAAAGTAAGATAAATTGGTTGATAGTGCTTCGTTTAGTTTATCATTATTATTGCAAAAGCAGTAAATAAGGACCAAAAGAAGATAGATAAAATCTCTAAGTCATTTATAAAGATTTACTGTATGATTGTAAAGGGATTAGATTTGCGGAGATCTTAAGTTTTAACAATTAGGCCAAGGTTTTCTCCCATACAATTATAAAGATAATGTGCTTTAAGAAAAGCGAGTAAAGAACAAGTTTTTTAAACTATGAGCATACCTGTCAGGCTTGTAGATAAGATTGTTATATACGAACCACTGCATGAATGAATTGAAAATTTAAATAATAAGACTTGGAAGGAATCTCTATTAATAAATGTCATGAAAATCATATTGGAACTAAAGTCTACATATCAAAATAGACAAATTAAGTATAAATGCGCCTATTCCAGAAATCAATAGGAGAAATACTCAAGCGATGAGCAGTTCCATCGAGCCTTTTTCAAAGTATAAAATTTGTCAAAGTACAAGAAATGGATTGGTTACTCCCCATATAGCTATTTTTCCTGTTAGTCGAAATAGTTGAATATATTTGAGCTTAATAGAAAGCTATAATTTTAGGATAAGTGCAGAAACAGATGAATCTGTTCTTGCCTAACTAGTTAATTAAAATACACATAGTAAGATTCATAATCTCAGATTCTATACATTCATTTTAGAACTTGAGTAATTAGTCATAAAACTGCAATTTTACTTCTGGTATGGATCAATACCCTCGAGAAAAAATAACCTAATTATTACAGTGCTATATGTCAAAGACCATACCCCTGTGTAACCAATTCCGATAAGTTCAAGAACACCAGGAATTATAGGCAGCTTATCAATTGCCTGCAAAGATTTAGACACATGAAACTACACATAAGAAAAATGGAAAAATGTACCTTTGACAACCATATGTTTGCATCACCAAAGAAAAAAACAACCATATTTGCAACTCACAAGTAATTAACTACTTCCAAATGTTTGTATTTTGCTCTGGTATGCCATTGCTTACCGAAATGATGCCGGTGGAACTCCATAGAGCTATAATTCCAGCAAACGCAAGGGAAGCCACAGCATACTTATCGTCAAGTTTTTTCCACTGTCCAAAAGAATCAGCTGAAGTCTTATACAAAATCCGGTTCACACAATAATCCATTTGATTTCAAAGAAACACAAGAAGAAGACATAATTGATACCGCTTCCTTCACAGTTGTCACAATTTCAGGAAGCTCACTCGAGACTTGAGCAGGTGTTTCTCCAGTGGCCTTTGCAACGACACTCCCTGATGCTGTTCGGCCTAAATTCCGACCAATGAAGCTAAATTTAGAAAAATCCAAGAAACTTTCCATCTCCAGAAAAGCTCAAACATGTGTAGCAAGCAATTTATATCTACATAATCACGATTTACTGGATATTGTTCTAACTGGCAATTTACCAAACAGATGAAGGTGTAAAATGCAGTGTAACACTAAAGTTTTCACTGGGAAGTCCAGAATGAGCTGACCCGAGAGCGCAGACTTACTACAACAAGAAGCATTCTTCCGCGACATGATCGGCAGCATCGGTAGGCGGACGGAGCGCGGCCCGAACTGGCAGCGGGTGGCGCTGGCATCGAGGAGAGCCCGGGAGGTTAGACCGCAGGGGGCGCTGCTGGCGGCCATGGATCGTCACAAGATCGTCAACTCGGATTGATCACGATTCGATTTTTCCAGTTTTGGCCATGTTTAAAGAATTTGAGAGCGGAAGCGGAGGGCTGGTTTTGGATACGAAGGAGATATCGAAGAGCTCGATACTCGCTGCGGATTGGCAGTGCAAATGGGAGAATATCTTTAGGCGGCTCTCTATTGGACAGGGGACTGCAAGTAGGCCGCCTGGCCCTACCTCGTGGTTTATCTTAGGATTTGATCCGTTAGGGAATGTCGTGTCAAATCAGCACGTCCTAAATTAATAATAATGATTATTAACAAATAGAGGTTGACATAATATTTTTTGTATGTATATATTGAATATGAAAAAAATAATCACTGAGGCTTCGTTATGTTATGTAAAATATTTTTTTAATTTTTTTATAGTTTTTTTTAAACATTTAGCACAATAAAAAAATCTTGATAAAATAAAAAATTTGATCATTTTTTATTAATATATTTTTTAAAAGAAAATACTTTTCTTTTAAAAAATAAAAATTATTTTCTTTACTTATAAAAAAAATCCTTTTTAATTCTTGGATCTTCACTTATATATTTTATATATATATATATATATTTTGATAGCTCATGTTTTCATTTTTAGAGTACTCATTCTGAAAATGATCAGTCTTATCCCAAAGAAATTTCTCATTGAACCCAAGGATAAAATCTTATAAGCGCAACATCAAAGGCATCGACAATCGCTCTATGCAGTCTTTGACGTCCAATCTTCTATGTAAGATCATTTCAATGTTAAATTGATATTTTGCTTGTGAAAATAAATTCGTTAATACTTTTCTTGTGAAAATAAATTTGTGGGCTTTTTTTGTCCTTGTATATTTCAACCCATGACCGTCCAAACTAATTTTTCTATTAAATTCAACATTGACATATATCCTAATAGAAAATCCAACCACGGCACTTAGAAGATCCCCAGCCTAAACTGCTGCACCAAGCACCTTTATTCATTTCATATGAATAGATTGATTAATTTTAGAAACTTCATCAATTTTGAAAGCTTAATTTGGCCAAACAAATTGAGCTAAGCACTCCAATTAGTTTGGTTGAGTTTATTATATCAATCAAACTTGTTGGTTCAAGTAAGTTGGGCAAATCAAATTATCTAGACTATATTGCCTGAGTGATCCAAATGGGTTAGTATAGATAGATTGATCAGGTTGAGCAATTTAGGCAAATTATGTGACTCGATCGAGCTATGTGGATTAGTCAATTCAATACAACCTGATCAATTTAAATAGGTCAAGCAAGATAGGTAATTTAATCGAATTGATCAATCTATGAGTTAGAGGACAATTTATCTGAAGGGGAGACAACTAGTTGGACCAATAAAGTTAAGTTGGATCCATCTTCTTCTTCTTCTTTTTTTCTTTTTTATCAATCTAGTCCGTTTTAATTGAACTAATTGATTTGGTCAGTTTTATCAGTATGATTGATTAATCTTTTAGTCTAGTTAGATTAAGAGGCCAACAATCAAGTGATCATCCAAAAGACTGAGAGGTAAGGAGTCTGAGTGTGTGGGGGTGATTTGAGTGAGGGAGGGGGACAATTAAATCGATCATGTTATTTGGACTTATCAGTTTAGAAGATTACTCAATCGAGGAGGATTGCTTTTGTTTAGACAACACTATCATTCTAAATAAGCTAGTCGATTTAAGTGAGAGAATTTTTTTTTTATTTATTTATTTATTTTTGATATTAAGTAAATAATTTATTTTTAATTCATCAATCGAATAAATCTAAAATATAATATAATTTTTTATCTTTAATTGGAAAGAGCATTTTGCAATGCAATAAACAAAATTAAGGATATTTTTGATAATAATGACCTGAAGCACAATTCGGGGGCTTTAGAAGAAAATAAATCATGTAAAATTCTGGTCAAGCACAATTTGAAAAAGTATTAATAATGACATATGAGCCCCGGAACTATGATATATAATGATTAAATTTTTTAATAAATAATTAAGAGTTTAAGAGATAATTTTTTATTAATATTTTTTAATTTATCTTAATAATCAATGATTATTTGAATCTAGATTAATAATGATCATCTTTAGGATTATTTGAACCTCGATTATAAAAAATAATAATAATAAATAAAATAAAAATAATGACATGGACTGAGAATGGTGAGACGCCGCAAACTTTCTTCCTTTCTTCGTCCTGATAGCGAGACAAGCACGAGCTGGTGTGTGTGAAGATGTCCGGAGGAATTGCTCGTGGTCGCCTCGCCGAGGAGCGAAAGTCCTGGCGCAAGAACCACCCCCATGTACGTGTGTCCTTCACCTCTTCGCTTCCTCCATACCGGATCCTCTTTTTTTACCCTAGGTCTTACTCTGATCTTTACCGTTCCTAATCGTCTAGGGTTTTGTGGCGAAGCCTGAAACTCTACCTGATGGTTCCGTCAATCTTATGACCTGGCACTGCACCATCCCCGGGAAGCAAGGGGTAAGCCTCCTCCTCGTGATCGCTGCCTGTATGCAAAGATGCCATCTTTTTAGTTGATTCTATTTAGATGCAATCAATCGTGTGTTAAATTAATGAATTGAACTGCGTTCTTCTAGATGTAATCAAATACGTACTTTAATTGATGGAACTGTGGTGTTCAATTTGATTTTTGAATAGTTTATAGTAAACTTGGGCAAATTCGTTGTCAAGATTATGATTTTCTAGATTTCTATGATCTATATTCTAAAACTTCACAGATGTTTTTACTAGATACCTCTTTATGATAGTTTATGTTCTGGAAGCTGAAGATTACAGCAGAAGAACCATGTTCTGCTTGTATGGGATGGTCTATTTCTTGTGTACTGAAGGAACCATATTTATGTTTTGGTTGCACTAAATCAGGAAAGAAATGCTCGTAAGTTTAGAAATAAGGGTATAGTCATTGAAGAAGAAGACTAGAGGTCGTTGGTTTGCTATTTGAAGCAAAGAAAGAAATCAGCAACCCAAATACTATTATTCTTTTGTTATGGACATATTTTGGATATTTGGTTGAATACAGAATTCCAAGGATCAGACACCATGAACAGCAAGGAGAGGTTGGATGCAGTGGCGGCAACAATGACAATTGTCTTAGGGACGGTGAGCCATGGAGGTGGCCATGATGATTAATTCTCTAATGTTTGGGGAATTACGAGAAATGGTGGTTGTTGATTTTAAGCGAGAGACTAGAGAGAGGTTGGGAGGGGGGAGATGCATAATAAGAAAGAAAATAATAACTTTCATATACATCTAATATTTAATTTTATAAATAAAAATTTAATTGCTTGGTTCTTTTGACTTATTTGGGGGTGATTTGTTTGCTGAGTTATTTGCAGCTTCCATGAAGGTCTCCGATTGTAACATAGTGTTTGCATCCTTCCACCAAAATATTTTCTTCTTTTGATTTATCAAAGTTCATATTTCCAAGTGGATATTGTTGTTTTCACTCATGGAGACTCATTCTCTCCCTTCTCCAAGGACAAGTCCTCCCCATCCGAAGCTTATGCTTGATTGACTAGGTCTATTTCCCCTACTATATGTTAGATTGGTGTTTTGGCCTCACACATAATTCAATCCCTATGCATTTATAGGTGGATAATGTTTGCATATAAAGATAGCAATATACCTAGCTGTACACAGTTTTGCAGTGTATTCTCTATTTGAGCACTTTTTGTTTAATATTTACTTATTTTCATTTCCCCTTTAAAGTCGAGGCATTCACATTATTTCCTGTAATATTCATATATCATTAAGACATTTAATTTTTATCATTATAAGGATGATTGAGAATGGTTTCAAAAGTGTTTATGAGTTCTTGCCCTTTTTATATCTTGATTGCTTCATGTGGTGCCTCTTATAAACGAATTGCTTCAGATGAGAATGGATTTCGCAATGCAATTTTGAAAGATCTGGAGTGGACCATCAAATCATTCAAAATCTAAGCCGTGTATTGGTGCAATGATAACAAAATGTTTTAGTAATATTTTTTCGCCAACTGGTCTGATAGAGTAGCATAGGCAATTAACATGTCTTAATGGTAGAGTATGGTGAAATTTGGGATGAACAAGAGACCTAGATGTTAGTATCTCCCCTACTATATGTTAGATTGGTGCATGCGTAGATGCATAAGTACAATTGTGCATAAGTACAATCTAAGATGCATAAGTACAATTGTGCATGCGTAGATGATGATATGACTTGGGTGCTTTTCTGTATGCAGTTTTAACTAGACCTAAATAGTTAGATCAATTCTGTGTCATTTTTCTCTATCCTCTATCCCTATGCTGAGATTTATCGTGGCATCTTTGTTGGAAGTGTGTGGTGCTGTGCTGCTTAATACCATGTATTTATTAACAAAAGAATTATTTTTCACTGTTCACTTTACTCTTCTCTTATCATTCAGTCAATTTTCGTAAGGTTGGTTACTCATTTTCTTAATATTTAACAAAGGCTGGATATTGGCTTAAGGAAACAAAATTTATGAATAAAGGATCAAATCTTGATGGGTAGATTCTTGTAGTTTGCTTACTGCTCATATACTCCTATTGACTATCCAGTACCTTTGGTGTTTTCTTTTGAATTTTTTCTCTATTTTTTATCATCTTCTTAAAACACATCCTCTATTTGTAATCTATTTTCTGTTTTCTTCTATTTAGTTTACTTATTATTTGTTGTCATTATTCAAATTGTTGGCCATTGTTTATCAGCTGAGATTTCAATCAAAGGATTGATAATAAGCCATCTGTTAGGTTATCAGTTGATATCTTTATATTATTTCCCTTTTCTAACGATACCCAGTGGCATGGCTTTTTTTATCAATCGCAATTTTGAAAAACCGATATTGAACATGTATCTTCTCATCCACAACAACTATTTTGATTAGTTTTATCTAGCAGTTATTTGATGTGATAAATGATATGTATGATAATGTTTTTATCAGAATCAGAGTTATTCTGAGTGTGACAAAAGATTTTATAATAACTATGTGTTTACATTAAGCATTAACTATAATTTTATATACTTTTTTATACTAGACAATGCACAGATCATATTCAAGATAAATCTTCTTGGATAAATGTAAAGAGATTAAATTCGAAAGTTGAATTGTGGAGAAAAGAACTATAGCAAATAAAGGTTGCAAGTTAAGTATAACTGAAATTCAATATATGAAATCCAGTTTTGGAGGTCAAGGCTAAGATGAGCGGATACAGAATTTAGATATTTATATATTTTGGATGTATCAAGCAATAAGGAGATATTGATGATCTTATTAATAGGCTAAGAATGAATGGTCAAATTTGAGAGAAGCTTTTCAGGTCTTTTATGATTGTTGTGTGTGTTTTAGTTTAAAAGAAATTTTTTATAAGATTGTGGTATGACTCTTTTTATTTTATCGACTAGAATGTTGAATTGTTAGGGAACAACACATATAAAAGGTTTATAAATTATAAAATATAGATTAGAACACTAAGCAAAATCTATTGGGGTACTAGAAAAATAAGATAAAAAAAGTAATATTCAGGAGCAATTAGGTGCAACTCCAATAGTTGATAGAGTTATGACAAAATAGGTTGAGATAATATGCACATGTTTAAAGACAATCAATAAATTATCTAGGCAAAGAGTTGAATTGGGTAGAGTGGAACGTGTAAGCAGTAGAGAAACCAAAGAATTTTTTTGTTAATGTGCAGAATGATTTAGTTTATTTGAATACGCATAGAGGCTAATGGAGTAAAATATCCACGTGGTCAACTCCAAATTAGTTGGCACAAACATGACTTGATGATAAATAGTCATTGTAGTAGGTTTGCTATACTCAACCTGAAAACTAGATTTGTATGATGTGCTAAATTTCTAAGTTTTCTCTTATACTTATTACCTTTTTTTTTTCCTTATCAGGCATTTGTTTAACTTTGATTTGATTTTATAAAATATTTGATCAAGTAGATTTTGTTGAATTAGAATTTGTTTGTGGTAGGACTGTTATGTCAAATGCACTACTAGTCTTGTTGAAAATGCCTTTTTGTACAGTCAGATTCAAGGATGGTCTTTTAAAGTCATGGAGAATTTCTAAAACTAACATCTGTTTTACGCTTCTGTCAATTTGAGAATTGGTGGTCATTAACATGTGAGTGGTTTTAGTCAGTTTCATTTCCATCTGGTTTAACATCCAAAGTGTTTCCTGCAACAATCTTTTGAATTTATTCATTCGACTTTTGAAGTCAATGGCACAGGATATTTCGATGAATTATATAAATTAAACATATTGCTAGGCAATTAAAAATGAGTAAAAAAGTCTTACTATTAAAGTTGCTTTGCGGAGTGTAATAACTACTTTCTACTGTCTATCTGACCAGTGCAATTTTCATCATGTTTTGCTTTGAACAACAATAGATTGTTTGACAGGATTCTAGTCACTTTTCAGTATCCCCCAACTCTTCCACCGGGGAGCCCTTATATCAAATTTTGCCATGTGACCGAGACAAATATAGTAAAGTCATTGTTCATCATTTAGGGTTTCATTTAACTGTTGCAGACGGATTGGGAAGGTGGCTATTTCCCTCTTACTCTTCTTTTCAGTGAGGACTACCCAAGCAAACCTCCCAAATGCAAGCTTCCTGTTGGTTTTTTCCATCCTAATGTCTACCCTTCTGGAACTGTGTGCCTATCAATTCTAAATGAAGACTATGTAAGTGCACTGAGAAATGATCACGAGAGTTATTGAACTGTGCCCATCTTTTTTGTGTGTGGATAGATAGTTATTCGAACTCGTTGCCTCAGGGATGGAGACCAGCGATCACTGTGAAACAGATTTTAGTGGGGATACAAGATCTGCTTGATCAGCCAAACCCTGCTGACCCTGCCCAGACAGACGGTTATCATCTATTCATCCAGGTTCTGCATTAATCATCCTTAGTTCTCATTTTTTTCTTATCTCTAATAAGATTGGTTCTTTAATTAAGAGTCATGGAGTTTGCAGGATCCAACTGAGTATAAGAAGAGGGTTCGTCAGCAAGCTAAACAGTATCCAGCGCTGATCTAACGTTACCCTTTTGATTGTATTTGCGACTTCTGTTGGTCATCAAACTCTTTGGATGTGGTTGGATAAGAAAGCGTGTTTTTGTTTTGGCTTATAATACGATAACACCAGTCTGGCAAGTGTGACCCTGAATGGTTGTTTTGGTTGTATCTATACATGCAGTGTTTTATAAATCTAAGATTGATACGGCAATAAAGACAAAGTAGAAAACGTTTTATCTTTCATATTGATTTAATATATCTATGTAAAATTTTCAGTAACTTTTTGTTACCTCTTATGAAAAGATTGACGTGCAGGCTGTTTGTTAATTTGGACGATTGGTAGTAAAAGATGTACTTATAAAAGATATTAGAAGTTTATTATTGAGTTAAGGACTTCGTCCTAATCTTTTGAAAACAACAATAATTGTTTACATAGTACTGTATATGAACTAAATGCTCGTGAGTAACTTATTTGTTTGGCGGATATGAGCATATTCATGTATGTTTAATATGCACGTTTAATATATATAATGCATAACTCATTAATCTAAATAAATAAGTTTGAATATAACAGAGGCTAAAATAAAAGTGCAACTGAAAACAAAAAACACTAACCCGCATTTGATTAAGTTGCAGAAATGGTCACTCATGACTAATCAGGAGCTGTAACTTTGATGTTGGAGAAAAGACATAATAAGATTATGCAGTGAAATCATGTGATAGACTTAAGCTACACATCCACAGAAACAGGGAAATCTCTTAAAAGTTTCATCCGAGACGGGAGTAGTCATAGAATGACTCAGTGGCAATGGTCACAGAATGGTACAGCAGCCCTTCTCTTCTGTCTGTGATACAGTAGCTTGTTGGTATCTGGTTGGGTCGGATGGGTTGTATGTAAACTCAGAGGTATCCAGACCATACTGTTACAAGCAAATTCCGGGAAAAAAATAGTTAGAGCAAAACTTGTGAGAAGTTGCTACAACAGTAGAATTGTTACACATGAAACAGTTTACTTTTTCTCTCATTCTTAGGCTCCAGGCGTCATTTCTGCTAGGACGATGGTCAAAACTGCCAAGCACAGGCACTCCAGTTGCTGCAGCTCCTTGCCTACTCACTAGTGGCTGCCGGATGGTAGATCTTGGAGCAATATACTCATCATCACTATCATATTCAACGCTTCTGTTTGCAGCTCTTACTACAAGAGCTAAGACAAATAACAAACCCTGCAGATTGTATTATAGCATTCTTCGGATCAACAAGGGAGCTCAGCATATCACAAGGATTACTGGCGTATCAGAAATGAAGTTTATACGCATGGGACAGAAAAAAAAAATGTATAGTGCAGCAGCTGCCATGCACTAGCAAGCTAGATCAATCATAAATAACAATTGAATGAAAAGACTAGTGCAATACTGATTATCAAAATATGTGACCCAAACAAAGCCTTATTTCGTAAAAGATTCAGCTAAGATCTATGGCAGAAGGAAAGTTTGACCATTTAGGCTGGGCTGATTTGGATGGAAAATAAAAAGGGGGAAGGAGAAAGGGAAATTAACAAAAAAGTACATAGTGATTTATGCTCCATGTATAATTTTGTATCTTCCCTTTAACCCTCCCACCTATCTGTCCACCCAAGTATACCTAAACTCAGTGTTGATCTGCATTTGATTAATAGAGTGAAATTGAAGATGATCACAAGCACAAATAACAATGTCTAGCTGCTTGCAGAAAGGGAGAATTGCAACTACGCACAGTGTATCATCAACTATTCTGAATATGCAACTCACTCAACATAAAAGATTGGGTATTCATAATAGTTGGCTGAGTTTCATATTTTGCATTTCACCTCCCAGCACGAACCATGTCCATGTCATCTGGTTGTTTTTCGAAGAAACCCAGGATTTCAATCTTTGAGTCTCCCCCACCCACACAAACATGAAACAGCAATTAACAAAAAAATGACAACTTTTGTAGGATGCTTTTGGCAAATTCTTAAGATGAGCACCTAAAAAGTAGCATTAACTGTAAGTATTGAGATGCTCATGCTTTAGTGGTATACTTCTCTATCTCATCTCTGCTATACCAACATTTTGTACAGATTATTTCCTAACTGCCACATAGCACAACACAATCTCAAGATTCCAAAAGCTCCATTTTTTTTTTCATTTTTTTACCACTCTTTCTTATTCTATAAATAACATCTTCATTACCATGAATAATAAATTCAGATATCTAACGTGTGAATTAAAAGCTCTGCTAAAAAAATAGAATGAGGTATTGATAGAAAGGCTAAGCAATTACCAATAACTCTACTGCTTCATAAACAAAACCTACCTCTAAAATGATAGCCCCAAGAGCAACCCACTTAGCTATCTTCCAGTTATCATCCAAGAAATCATATATAATACTGAAGTTCCCAGTTTTATCATCAGGGATAAGCTGCAGAGTATCTACTGTTAGAATTCACCAAAAACGAGAAAAGTAAAAGAGAGCTAGACATCTTTAGAAGAAACTCACTTCCTTCCAGCTATGGTCGAAGAATATGAAAGCTGCAGCAGCCAACTCAGCTATGATCAACAAAAACATTAAGAAAGCATACTAAATTCATATTAAGGAAACATGAACTCCAACCCGAGAATGTGATTCAGAATAGGAAGTAGATCTGCTACATCAAGAATGATTAAATTTTAATGCCCTACTTTATAAATGTGAAATGACATTAATCCATATGAATTGTACTGTGTTTATAGACGCAATGCAAAACTATGTCTGCAATGCTCGTGTATTTCTAGCACAGAAAAACAGAGTATTTCATACATATGTGAACATATAATTGCAGCTGAACTCCAGTGGAATCAACTACTGACCATATGAACAGAAACTAACAGTTTATAGTTCTTTCTGCATCCTTCTCATGTGATCATATTACAAATTAATATGAAATAAAAACCCCAAAAAATGAGAAGATTTATATAGAATGAAACAATGCACATGTTATATTCGATGCTGATTCAGAGCAAGTTCTCTATTCCTGTATGATGATGACACATTATGCAAAAGAAGAGGCCTGATGAACCTACAAGGGTGAAGGGCAAGCAGGCAACTGAGCCATTGAACATGTCAAATGCCAATGAGAACCTTTCCCACAATTCAAATTGGTATACTTAATTGTATTTCTCTTTTTTACATATTTTATTTTTATTTTTTTCAAGTTGATATAACTAAGTTTGAAATCAAAAATAAGTTTGTTTGGGTTACTGGAAAAAGATAAAATAAAAAAATAGTACTATCAATTAGCAACTAAGTAACTTTCAATAGACGATAATATATGAAAAAATAACAGTGATATGGACATGTTCATAGATACTCATGGGGGTGAGCACGAGGAGAAAGAAAAGTATGAAAGATATGAGATATGAATATTATTCAATATATGGTCACATAGCAATACAATGAGGGGATAAAATTTATGCAGCCAAAACTCAGATACAATTCATGCAGCAAACCTCAATTAGGGTGCATCCCCAATTATTGACGGTGACAATGATCTAAATAAGTTCAAATGACTAGAGCATTACTGCCAATGATCATTTCTCAGAATACAAGAGCCAACTGTGTGAGAATTGCACCAAAAAAAAGAGGATACATCGATCTTAATAAAAGAAAGAAACATATATATTTTCAAGAACTTAGGATACAAAAGACAGGCAGCAACCATTTCTTGACACTGCTCCTATACAGCCAAAGCATGATATGACAAAAAGAACAATCCCAACACCTATAAACAATAAAATAAACCTGCACAAGACAAAATATTATTCTAATTTGATAGAAAAAGACTTGATAATTGTAAAGAAGAAAAATGTATCAAAAGCAAGAAAAAAAAATCCAAGATCGACTATGTGGCTGTATATTTAAAACTAAAACTAGAAACAACACAGGAAACACAAACTTATTTATCATGACTTCGAACGATGATGAAAATTAAAGAAATACAAAATAAATGAGTAACTAAATCAAAGTCAGAAAACACAAATCTACGAGCACAGAAAATAAGTAGGATAACTGTTTCCCTGATGAATAACACAGCACATAGGAACCGATGATACATTAGAGCATATCCAGCATATAATCTGGAGATTCGCATTAGTATACTATATCTTAAAGTAGGTGAGAGAAAGTAGGATAAAAAGCAATAAGCAGTTAGAGTTTCTCATAGCACCCTTATCCAACTAATAAACCAGGAAATGGTATTAAACTATATATAAAACTGCCTTCACAATGACTCTTTGTTTAGTGAAAATCAAACGACTAAAATTGAAACCATTATAAGATAATTCATATTTGAATGGTTCTAAATTGTTTGGCAATCGACTGTTTTAGTGTTGTAAAGGAGCCCAAGATGAAAGGCTTTGTGATGCACGCAGGTTTCAGCTAGTGCCAGTCCATACTCCATAGACGCTCAACCAAAAACTAGCCCAGTTCAATATCAAAAAGCAGTTTGATTAAAATTCAATGACACCTAACTAAGATCCTATGACAACAGTAAAATCTAAATAGTTTCACTGAATTGTTCTATTCACAAATGACTGTTTTTTACCAAACTAGTTGATGCCATCGAGAAGCAATAGTGGAGTTGGTTCCCACCCTGGTCAAATTTGAGAAACATTACTTGAGCACAAGCATAAAATGTTATTTTCCTGACCAATTCAAGCTTGGAAATTTGTTTGTCATTACATTCAGTGCCGGGATTTCCATGGAAAAAAAGAAAATAGAAAAATGACTGATAATATAAAAATTGACACAAGAACTGAAGCATAATTGGAACTTCTCACCGACATGCATCAAACAAAAAGAAACGCTTGACAAAACAATATCTTTCGAAAACGTTGAAAAAAAAAATTAATTGCAGCAAATTTAACAAATATACAAAATGATCAACATAACAAAAAAAAAACGAATCAGATATATTCCGTACCAAGCTTCCAGAAGATGGTAAAAAAAACTGGATGAGACGGACATAGCTGCAAGCATAGGCCTCCCAAGCTTCGAGAATTCGAGATCATCGCTCGCCAACGAAACCGGGTCGCCACCAGTAGCGACCCTATTCCACTCCACCAGCAAGTAAATCCCATATCCCACCATCGCTAAACCAGTGGCCGTCAGCACAAGATTGAAAAGCTTTAACAAACATTCCCAGAACCCCTTGCACGCCATGATTGGTATCTAAGCCTGCTCCAACACCAATTACCGTCCTTTTTATTTGAAACAAACCAGAGCTTTCTAACCATGTGCAAAAAATAAAAAAATAATAAGAAATCAAAAGTTTCAAGGGACATATTTGAATAACAAAGCGTTGCAAAACAAATCCTGATTAGAAGAAGGAGAGAAAATTGCCTGAAGAAAATCTGGGTTCCTTTGTGCGATCGCGAAGGGGGGCGGGTATCGGCTTGTCGCCCTTCTTTTTGCCAAGGTCGTCTTCGTGCTCTAGCGCCCTCGCTCGTACCCCAAAATTTCCTATGAATTTATATTTAATTTTGTAATTTCTGCAATGTGGAGCCCGGAAAAATGTCACACCACGTGGCGAGCAGTACAGACGTGATGGACGGTTAAGAACAGTTCAGGAACACGGAGGGCAGTGGATCCCACCTCATATCTACCATTCCTCACTGGCGAATCACGATCAGAGCGAACAGTCAAGAAAAAGAATGCGACTAGTTGATGAAACTATGCGACTGTGTAAAAACAAGAAATAAAAAATAATTTAAAACGGTACGGCTTATGTTTTTATTTTATTTAACACCTGCTGATCCTTAAAAAACATAATAAAAATTGAAAAGACGAATTGTCAAAGACTCCATTTATTCCCCCCTCCCTCTCTAATTCTAAGGGAGGAACTATCTACATCCCTTCGATTATTAAATAAATCTTTATCCATCAATTTTTTTTTTATCATAATTCCTTCTAAATACACTCCATACAATTTTATTTTACCCTTTCTAAAAAATCCTAAAAACCCTAGAACAAAACTCTCCCCTAAAAAAACTCAGCATCAAAACTCCTCCTCTTCGTCTCTCCCTCTCATCAATTCACACACGAACTTCTCTTTGGTAACTCAATTTCTAGCAACTCGATTTCCACTTGAGCAACTCGATTTCCAGCACCATCTAACAATGTTAGTGCTCGTTCGAATCATTACATTGGTTTTGTTAGATTTTATGTTTAGTTTTCAAGTGTTCATGAAAATCTCTCGAATTTTAGTCGTGCATCGTTCTTTCCTAGTTTGTCAAACACATTGCTGCCTATTCGGTTTCAATCGGTCGAATGCACTAGGATCTGTTCGATAATGGTCCACCGAACGCAACACAATATGTTCGATCGATGACCACCGAACGAAACACAAAACGTTCAGCCTCTAGCAGCTGAACACCGACATATTTATTTGGTTGTGTTTCCAAACACATTGTGTTTTGTTCTGTTTTGAGTGGCCGAACAGTTCTGTTTCCTTTCAACACATGTTGGTTGATATCTAATTCACCTGTTTCTTATGTGTAGTAAAAATGCTGAAGACATTTTCAAAGAGGAATAGACCAATGACTTTTAACAGAATCATTACAAGAAGAGGTACAATCATCACAAGTATCCCAAGAAGAGGTACCACCACAAATACCACAACAAGAAGATGTGCATGAAGAGGTACCACCACAAGTACCACAACAAGAAGATGTGCATGAAGAGGTACCTCCACAAGAAAATTTACCTTCAAGAATGGATGAGGGTGAAAGGAGAGCAAGA
>JBBUKS010000073.1:3914173-3927461 GCA_038050645.1 Hedychium gardnerianum
ACTTCAATTCTAATAGGAGGTTCATCTTAATCTTCTTGATGACATTTAATTTATCGATGATAAAATAAAGCAACTTTCAACACTTGAGACACAAGGAAATACCAAAACTTTTAAGATTCGGGATACTGTAGCTTTAAAATCGTATATTTTTATTAAATATTTTAATAAAATAACTCTTTCATTGTGAGAATTGTGTGCAAAATATGGATATTGTAAAATCTCCTACAAATTCTAATCAGATAGCGGTTAGATATGTTCACGGGAGTAACCTCAAAAAAGAACTTTCCTCAACAATTTCGGGTTAAGAAGATGTAAAAGCATGCTTCTCTCTATTTATTTGTAAGAAATGGAATAATGCTTTTTGAGGTGTGAAGTGATAAAGATGAGATATCATAATTGGAATTTAAAATAAGATGACATTTACAATTTGGATTTTTATCTCTTTCGTATTTTCAAATATAGAAAAAGTCAAATTAAATAAGGGGTGTTAAGCTTTTTATTATTTTGACGTCGAGCTATTTTTCCGCAAGACCTCCTTTATAGTATCGTCACCGTAGTAGAGTTTAACCATCAAATTCGGGGTGGATTTGTGTGATTCCTCTATGCCTAGGATACTAGAATATCGAACTGTAACATGTCGAAATAAAGCATCCGATGAAATTTGGAGTCGAACGTTCTCAAATGTAATTGTCCAAATTTTTATTGATTAGTAAAGATATCAATTCAAGTTTATTTAAATATTTTGATAATGAATTAAGAGAATCATTAGCTAGATTTGTTTATATAGAACATCTTTCTTTTAATTTTAGGTTTAAATGTATATTTCAAGATTTTTATTAAGAATCACTTAACTCATCTGCTAAAAGCGTTTCTTTAACTACACTTATTCGTATAATAAAAATAATAATAAGGCAAGGGAAAAAAATTAATTAAAGAATTTAGTAAAATAAATAATAATTTTTTTTTATATTCTAATATTTGTAGTAATCATTGATAAACTCATTCAGTCACTTCTTATTGGGTCGATAACTTCTAGACAATTTAAAAATATTTATTAGCGTATCGAATTTGTTCAGCACATACTCCTCATAATATCTTTGAATTATTATACTTAATTTTAGAAGAATATGGATTAATTTTTAAAACATTTTTAATATTATTTGATTATGTTATATGTTAATTTGTTAGATGGTGATTTTTTTATATTCTTTACATATGTCCTGTTTTGAATTTATATAAATTTTAGAAAATTAAATTAAGCCAATTTAAATTGTTATTTTTTAGTTTAATAAAATTTATGATCGCATCCTAATATAATAAAATAATGTGGTAGATTTTATGAGACTTAAAATTTGTTCACATGATGCATAAATTTAACATATCAATTATTATAAGATTTATTTTAATATAAAAAATTATTATGTTAATTTCTTACCTAAAATACTAATAATATTAATATATATTTATTTTCACATAATGAAATATAAATATTAGTATTTATGAAAATTTTAAAATATTTAATAACACAATCAAACAACTTTTTGATGTTTATTATCATACTTCTCATTTAGTTATGATTAATTTTTATAGTATAATTTTAATTTTAAATAAATATATTAATATTAATTATGTAGTATGATGTTTTAATTTTATTTAAAGATATGCTAATATTATCCAAAATAATAGAAATAATTTATATAATATTTATAAAAATTATAATTCAAAATATGAATTAGAAAATAATTTATCCAAAATATAAAATATTAGTAGTAGTAGCAATTTAAAATTTATAAAAATATAATTTTTATTAAGGGAATGAATGAAACATTCACGAGGATATCTCAAGGATCATATAAAACTTGAGAATTATTTTATGATTTTTTTGACTTTAATGAAACAAATAGCAAATTAAATTTCGATATTCTATAGTAGTGGTCGCAGAACACTCAAAGTCTTTCATCCTCTCTATCATAGTAAAAGAAATTCTAACTTATTCAGTGTCAAGAAATTCTCTCTATCATTATTGTAGAATAGACATTTAGTTCGGAGGTAATATATTGGATGAACGATGATCTATTTTGTCTCATAATTCTTTGAAAGTAAAAGTATTATTTAATGATTGGACGAGAGTTGCAAAAAAAATACAAGTAATGTAACTTTCAAATAACGAGGTAGAAGACTTTGATATCAAATGAACTAACACTATATGAACGAAAAATAAAATTGAATAGTAATGTCACTTTCTAATAAGATAATAAAAGTAAAAAGATAAGCGAACTACACACGTTTTGATTTTTATATATTTTAAAATGATACATAGACAACTTAAATAAATATGATTATTTATTTATTATAAATTTATAATTTTTAAATAAAATATTAATAATCAGAAATCATCGCGAATCATAATCGTCTAGAACTATTAAAACTAAGGATGTACATTTCTATAATCATCTGATATAATGATTTTGAATTGTAAATTCTAAACGGTTAAACTGTCTATTCCAAACTATCGAATCATCAATTCTAAATTGTGATCAATTTTAATTAGAAGATAAAAAAAACATCGGCTAAATATTGAATTTTTTTTCTCCGTGTTGGTCTTGAGACGAAGTGGCGGGGGCGCTGGAATGAACGTTTTGCCTTTTGCCACAATCGAAGGGCTTGCCTTTATTTGTTTTGCAAGAGCTAGAGAGCTCATATTAAGGAATCTAAAATGAAAGTGGTGGTGTATTTATATTTAACTTGATAGAAAAAATTTAAATTGATGCGAATTTGTCATCTTATCTTATGAGGTCCCGCT
Source organism: Hedychium gardnerianum (assembly GCA_038050645.1). NCBI lineage: Eukaryota > Viridiplantae > Streptophyta > Magnoliopsida > Zingiberales > Zingiberaceae > Hedychium > Hedychium gardnerianum. The sequence continues at coordinate 3,916,977 of JBBUKS010000073.1, forward strand.
CAAGATGAATTCGAGCGATAGTTGAACGAGGCGAAGTGGTTAACAAAAAGCTAACGGCTACTAAACCTTAAGCTTATAGAAGTTGACTCAACAAGGTCAACTAGGGATCAAAATAAGACGTGGATCGAGATTGGTGAATTCTCGATAGAAACTATTTTACCTCTATAATTCAATTTTAATTTTTTTTTAAAAAAAGTTTGTTATTTGTATACTCGAAATGTATAAAATAAGGATTTTTTTTTTTCAAAAAGAAAATTATCTTATTTGCATTTTTATTTTTTTTATTTTTCAAGTGATGAGTTCTTTTTACACGTTGCCATCGTTACTGTCGCCGTCGCCACTTGTCTCCACCGTCTCCATCGCCTTCACCTTCTCTTCCACCGCCGCCGGCGGCGGTTCCGCCTCTGCGCCTGCCTTCATCTTCCACTCCCCGTAAAGATACGACCCGAATCCCCAGAGGCAGAGCGCCATCGCCACCGCTTTCCCGCCGCTGAACTCGTCGCCGAAAGCCGCCACGCCGCCCACCACGTTGACCGTCAGCAGCGCCGTCATGCAAATCCCCCCGTTGACCGACGACGTGAGGAACACCATCCCCGCCGTCCCCATGAAGCACATCTGCCACGCCAGCACAGTCGTTGCCACCACGGCCCAGTACGCCGCCGCCCCAAGGTCCCACCTTTCCTCCCTCGGCCACCACCACTCCCCCCCGCCAGCACCGCTGCCGTCCGCCGCCATCCCCGCCACCGCCAGCGCCGTCGCAGCCGCCTCCATCACCACCTGCACCTCCACCACCGCCAGGTACCCGCCGCTGAGCCCGCGGTAGACCAGCTGCATCACCGGCAGGTACACTGCGAAGAGCGCGGCGGCGCCGAGCGACGCCGCGAGTCCCAGAAAGAAGTGCCGCCGGTCGACGCCCGGCGGGCAGTCGCGCGACGAGTTGAGCGCGAGCAGAACAGAGCTTACAGTGAGCAAAACCACCGAATTCAGATTAAAAAACGTGACTGGGTGGCGAACGAGGACGACGGACAGAAGCAGAGTGAAGGCCAGTTGCGAAGCGAGGAGGAGCGACGAAGTGGAGACCGATAAATAGGACACGGCGCAGGCGAAGAGAAGATTATTAAGTCCCAGGAGGAGCCCGAGGCCGAGCGCCAGGCAAAGGAGGCGCGAACCGAAGCGACAGAAGGGCCGGTGGCCGGAAACAGGGGACGAGCAGAAGTAAACGGGGACGAGGAGCAAGGGGAATCCGGCGGACTGGACGAGGGTGGACACCCACCGGCTTCTGCCTCCGTGGACGAAGTAGAAGCGGGAGAGCAGAGAAGAGGAGAGTGAGCCGACGCAGAGTAGGAAGTAGTTTCCGGCGAGCAACCAGGCGTTGGACCTCGCCCCCTTGGTAACAGAGCCATTGTTATCCATGGCAAAGAAGAAGAAGAACAACAACAAAAAGAAGAAGAAGAAGTCACTGAGCACTTCAAGAGTAATGCTTGCTTGCTGTGCTTATAAATAGGTAGATACGGAGAATCTACACAGTGGACGGAATAAAACAGGGGAAGGACAGACGGAAAAGCGTGGGAGAGAGAGAGAGGGATTGATGGGATCGCAGTGTGCGTAAAGGGGAAGAGGACAGGGGAAAGGGAAGGAAGAGGAACGAGAAGGAGAGGGCAAATGCGTTGCGGGAGGAAGGAAGTGTTCGACAAATGGTCAGCGTCGTCGCGTCGTGCTGCGCCGCCGCCCGGCGGCATGTAATGTTGGGCCTTTATTGGGCCCAAAACTGGGATGGCCCTTTATAGGGAAATTTATTCTCTCTCTTTTTTTCTCCCAACAATATCGGTGAAATTTTTTTTATTAAATTTTGCATTAAAGGAAATAAATTGCCTTGATGGTTTAAAGCCATGGCAGTTACCCGCCTTCATCCGTCACGTGCAGTGAACGTGAGGTATCGGCTCTGGGACCCGCAACCTCCTCCGCCGGCTTTTTCTTAATTCCACGTGGCAATCGTATGAGCATGATCATCCGCCGTTTACGTGTTCGTACATTGACCGTCCGATTTCGGGGTCAGTGGGCGTGGCACGTCGATCGGCTGAATCTCAGCCGTTGATTCGCCACGTCGAACTCCCACAGGTGCTCCTGCTGCAGGATGTTGCCGAGGGTGGAGACGCCCGGCCATGGCGACGGCTGGATCCCCAGGCACTTGACGCCGTCAGCCACGTCGATCACGTAGCTCTTCGCCGGCGGTTCCAGCCTTGCTCCGCCGGCCAGGTGCACCACCATCGCCGGGACGGGCCCCGCTTTCGCCCCTGCAGTCGCCGCCGTCCAGTTGTAACAGAACTCGAAGGGGTCCATGCTCACCCTCGGCGCCCACGCCAGACGTCGGCTCAGCGCTCCCACCACCACCCCGTACGCCTGCTCCGCCAGTAACGTTAGGCTCGTCCCTGAGTCCACGATGGTGCCGCCGCCGGAGGCGAAATCCCACACGATGGCCGGGATTGCCAGCAGCTTCCCGTCAACGGAGATGCCCATGATCCCCACCCCGTAGAACGGCTGTAAGTCTAGCACCATCGGCGTCTCATACACCGGCGCCGCCGCAGGCGGCCTCGCGGGGCCGAAGCGGAGGAAGCTGGAGGCGTTGCGGAAGCTGAGGTGGTCGACGAGGCAGTAGGAGAATCCGCCGCCGAAACGATCGGCCGCGCGAGTAGAGAAGGAGACGCCGCTGTTGCCCAGCCCCAGGACGCCGTCCGCCGCCCAGAAGCTCTCCCCGGAGAAGGTGGCGGTGCAGCCCACCACCAGGCTCCGCAGCTTCGCCCGGCGGCGGCCAGCGAGGATCACGGTGGCCGACTCGTTCGCGTACACGCCTTGCGCCGACGAATCGTCGGAGTACCTGCAATCGAAACCAAAACAAACGCAACCACCATGCATCATAAAGCGTTCGACGGCATTGAATAGTAAAACTCTCAAGAACATTTCACTATTGTTAAAAAAAAATTAAAGATATTTTAAACAAATCTGAAATTACTCTTTCAATTTTAGGAAAGGGGAAGATCTTCGATTTGTGTTCTTCCAAAGCGGAATCTGAATCAAACGGAAAGGGGAAATTTTGGATTTCGTTACTTACTTGTAGTCGTAACGGCAGGGGCTCGACGGCGTCGGGCACGCCGACAACGAGAAAGGCAGATCGTTCTTGCACATCTCCGCGGCGCAGGGGATGATCCGGAAGGTCTTCGACGAGGCAGGGTGGAAGACCCGGTGGCGGCCGCGGCGGCCGTGGAGGCGGCACTTCACCCAGGTGAGGTCGCTGCCGGTGTCCACCACCAGAAGGAACGGCCGCGCCGGCGTGCCTAGCAGGAACCGCACGAAGTACTGCCCCGTGCCGGCGTACGCCCCCGACGTCATCGGCATCCCGAACGAGTCCTCCTCGGCCGCCGCCGCTCCGGCCTCTGCATGCGAGGTGTCGAGGGCTCCCCGCCGGATCAGCATTTGCCGGATCGTCCGCTGCCGCAGCCGATCGCTTCGGAGGAGCTCGTGAACCGATGCCGCGGCGCCGCCGTGGCGCAGCGGGAGGACTACCGTCTTCGGATACGCTGTTTTCCCGTCGCCGTCGACGAGGACGCCGAGGAGGAGGAGGAGAAGGAGGCGGCGAAGAGCAGGCATTCGGACGTCAAAGATGGATGGAAGAAGTATGCATCAAAGAAACTCCATTTTTCCAATGTATATATATGTCTACATATATATCATTTTTTTTTATTATGTGATTAATTAATATAATTAAGGGGGAAAACAATTTTGTGCAAAAAATATATTTTTTATTTTAAAAATAGTTTTTTTTTCCTCTACCACAAAAGCAAGATAATTTGTAGCGAGAGAAAAGGGAATTAAATTTTCTCCTAAATTTGTCAAATATGATAATGTTTTTCTCTTAATTGGCTTGAATTTGTTTTTCTTTTCATGTTTTCCTATTTTTAGGTGAATAGATGCAACGATGTTTTAGTTATTTTTAGTGTTGTTTGTTGTCTTGATTCATTATTTAATTTAATGTGTAATTTGTTTTGCACTTTCAAAATTAAAATTTTAGATTATTATAAGTTTATTAAAGTAGAATACAGAGATGAATAATGATTATTGTTATAAATACCTTTTGCTCCCACGGGATTGATATAGTTGGTATTATATGAATGATTATTTTAATAAATTTTAGGATTAATTTTTAATAATTATAAAATATTTTTTTGATATCTAATTTCCCTCATCTAAAGAACTGTTATATTTATATTTTATGATTTATTTTTTTTCAAAAAATATGAAAATATTATGGAAGAGCTACTAAGATGATGTTTTCATCTTTTTACTTCAATGAGTAACGTAATATCAAAGCTTAAAATTATGATACAGGTAGGTATTTTTTTAATTTTTTAAATATTTAAGAATTGAATCTTCGAGGACAACTTATTATATGATGACAAAAAATAAAACGCTCGCTTTCAATGTCTCTGTTAATTTATTTCAGAATCAACACGGAGGAAAACTTATTACTATATAAACTATAATTGAGACTATAATTGAGAGGTTCAAAGAAAAAATAATCATTATTCATCATCAATAGTCATAAGATTTTCAAGATTCATATGTCAATATGCACAATTTAATACACATATCAAATACAAAATATAATTTAAAGCCTTTAGAATTTGAAAAAAAAATCTTTTTGTTATTTCCAATTAAGAAGAGTCGCTTTTAGTAAATTTTCTTTATTAAATGTTGTATATTTTTCCTTTTTATTCTAAATAAAATTAATTTTTAAAATTTTATATCATTTCCTTATGCGGTTTGAATTATATTTAATATCTTTAATGTTATTTAATTTACATTATATTATTATTTTTAATTTGATAAAAATATTATTTATTTTTTTAAAAAAAAGGCTCCGCAAAGATAAACTGGATATCTCGCACGTGTACCGTGGATCGATCATGCTTCGAGATTCGTGCACCCATCATTGGCGCCTGTGAAATACTCTCCCCTCCTCAGTCTACTGGGAGAAAGCCACGTGGCTGCGTCGAGATGGCGACGTCACCACCATCTCGTCGGCGGCGGCCCAGTGCCTTCTCCTCCAGATGCCAAGGTTAGGGTTTGCTTTGGGCTTGTTTTCTTTTTAATTTCTTCGATTTATTCCTTTCCTGCGATTTGTGAACACCTTGGCGATGTGCGATTAGGGTTTCGTTAGGTTGCGAGCGAGAACTTCATGATCCATGTCAATAGTTTACACCGAAGTGGATTTTTACGGGAGGAAGAGGGTATCTGCAGTTAAAATTCTCGCCTTTGGTTGATAGCATGGCGAATCAGTGGGGATAGTGATGAGATGGGGCTTTGTTTGTTTAATATGCATTGGCTGATTATCTTTTGATCGCTGCTTGGGCCTTCGATATATCTATGGAGGATTTTTTACTCGTATTAACCTTTAATCCTTTTGGATTACCTTGAAAGTTAATTAAGAGATTCCATAATGTGTTCCGAGGCAATGTTTGCAGTTTTTTTTTTCCGTGGATGATGAAGTGGAAGAGTCTACTATTAATTGGCAATAGTTGTGATCTATGTTTTCTAATTGGTTCATTTGGAGATAGATCTGCACTGTTATGATCTTGTTCTCAACAGCTTGCGACGTCTAAGAATATTTTTCACCTTGAGACGAAAGATTTAAAAATCTATTTATCTGTAAAGAGTTCAAGTTTCACAGGTCCTAGTTTTTATTTTTGTAATTCTTTTTCTGTTCTCTTTAACTTATATGTCCTTTTTATTAATAAATTATCTGCATTAACACCTTAATGTTGCATTTGTTTTACTTTCAATTATACATCTAATAACCTCCCCTATTTTAGTTTGTATATGCAGATTCTGTAGAAGTTCTGTATTCTCTGAATAATGTTAGCTCTGCAGATCTATCAATCTACAGATTGACAATGTATGAAGTTCCAAAATAAACTGATAGTTATTACTTGTTTTGGAAGTGTATTTTTATGGAAGATGACAATGAGCTTGAGCTTAGGTTGGGTCGTTCTTTTGGAGGATCTTCAGGAAAACTTAAAGGCGCTGCCATTGCTTCAGATTCTAAAGTTAAGGAAGGAAGCACAAATCAAGCAATAGGCAGAGCTATGGCAGTTTCTGATGTTCCATTTGAGAAGTTGCTCCAGAACAATATTGGAATGTCGGACCAAAGTGGGAAACAAGCTCTGTCACTACCCCAAGAAAACTTCCGGACTGACATTAGCAAGTTTTCAGAAGGTTATGATATCTCACAGAGTAGTCAGCTGATGTTCACTTAGCACAAAGAACAATGCGGTGGTAATAAAAGGACCACTGAAGCTGAGGGAGAGAATTCATGTTTGAAGAAACCAAGATCATCCGAGGAGATGAATTTTCAGAATCTAGAGAATGTGGGTTGCCCACTCATGAAGAAGTCACATCTTTCAGTTGCTACTGATGATGATCCAACTGGTGAAATGAGGGTGTTGCAGAATCTGAGCTGAAGTTTCAAGCTCTTGGTTAGTTTCAGAGACTATAGACATTAGCAAGCGCACTGATCTTCACAAACTAACTTCTGAGCATGCCTTAAACAATCCAACTGGAATTGGTTTCCAAGGACAGAAACAGCAAAAAAATTTAAGAAGTGCATCCTGTGATTTTGTTGAAGTTGCATTTGGGACTTCATCGCTTCTTCAAACTCATACGCCCTCAATGGTAGCTTATGCAGTATCTCCTAAGCCAACTGCTGTTGGCGCTTCTACTCCCACAAGCTCTCCTTTACCATGCATGGTGCGATCAACACTTCCGTCAAATGGAGATCCTTCTGTCTCCCAAGGAAAAGATTTTGATTCTGAGAAGCTTGTTTTTGGATACTCATTGATTCAACTTCCGACACTTGAGACAAATTATTCATGGGCATTTGGTTCTCAGCTTCGAGCTGTCTCTTCCTTGGGTCACAGAACACCAAACCCACGTCTCACTGAAGATGATGCAAAGAGATTAAACGGTCATATTCTCTTGATACATCTGTTTCTTTCATTCTTTTCGCCATTGCCTTTACAAAATTTCCATTCTCTTAGTAGTTATTAGTGCTACAGCACTGTGAAGCCACTCTTGCCTTTGCACTCATCCTAAATCATCCATGAAATAGTACTCTTGCGTTTGTAATCAGTGGTGAATGCTAATTTGGAATTGCCGCTAGAGGGGATTGAGGCAATTAAACAGTCATTTCCTTATTCCATTCTATGGAAACAAGTTTAGATTATATGCAAGTAGCATTTCTTTGTGTCTATATTATTCCTTATGACAATTGAAAAACTGGATTACACTTAGGGAGGTGTAATCTATGTTAAAGTGAATTAGTAGTTGTACATACATTGTCTCTTTGCTTTTCGCTAAGAAGTTGTAAATGATCTAAATTTGATTTAGTGTTCCGATATAGTATTTTATTTCTAATAATGTTCATGTATGAGCCTACATCTATAGATTAAATTGATATATTATATTGTATAAAGTGGATTGCTCATTGTCTATATGCATTAACATCCTTGCCAGCATTTTAACATCATTGTTTTGATTGTGCATTTAACGTCCTGCATACCGAATTACCTTGATATCTCTTGCTTAGATCTTTAAACTTGTCGAGGCATATGTTATTGTAAAGTTTGTTCACATGATTTGAATTCCCATGTCATGTTTATGCAGTTCCTCTTCAGATCCATTCATCAAAAGGGAATGGTGAACCTATCATGGAGACTGGAACATCATCCTCATCCCGGCAGAAGGAGATTCAACTTCTTCGGTCGAAGAGGTCCGCCATAAAATCCGGTGTTGCATCTAACGTGGAATTTGGTGGTTGTGGCTCATACCCCAACCTTCCTGGTCCTAAAGGTAAGACCATATTGGGTGTCACCTACAAATTTAACAAAAACCAAATCAAGATTGTTTGTGCTTGCCATGGGTCTAACATTTCCCCTAATGAGTTCATTCAGCATGCAAGTGCAGATTCTGTTGAGTCGAAAATAACACAAGCTCAACATCATTCACCACCATGTCATGTTCTTTCCAATCAGTCCCGCAATATATTATTTTGAAAAAATGGAGAAAAAAAAAAGTGTTTATTGTCATATTTCTGTGTGCATTTTCCTCTAAATGCCTATCTTTTGATGGTACTTATATCCTAGTGTGGTATTGCGATGGTAGTAGTCTAGTCATGGTTCGACGATGATTGGTGGTTTAACAACGGCTAGTCGTGTGTAGTCACAGTGGACCTATGGCTCGCGGATGACTAGTAGTGGTTTGGCTATGGTTTGTTAACTATCGTTGTCGGTCGGTCAACAATGAAGAAAAGGTGTATTGTTCTTATTCCATTTCCTTAAACTCACTATTAGTGATTACTATTAAATGTTTACTAAGATTGTGTGCCTTAGGACACTTAAACCTTGGCATGAACACATGATAAACATTATTAGCAAAAATTGGTGAAGAAAATGTGATTAGTTGAAGAACATTTTTGAAGCCTAAGAAATTGACAAGTAAAAAGTTTGTGCTTCAACTACCATGCAAAACTACCAATCTGATATTTTGCATGTTTCTAAAGACCATTTTTTCTGTGTTGAATGCTTAGTAGGAAAGGAGGTTTAACGTTCTTTCATAAAGAGCAGTTGGTGATGTGTTTTTATATGATAGAAAAAAAATGTATATTGAAGGCCAAATTGTGAATTAGCAATTGTAAATCAAACAAGGATGATGGTTTAATGCGTACATTTTATTATTATTATAATTCATGTGTTCAAGTTTCCTTCGATTAATCACCTCCATAGTTAAAAATCTATTATAAAGTCTATATTTGCTCTAGTTGAATTTTGAATCGTAGTATTTTGTAAATTCATTAGATCTCTTATCGTTGCATCGTGCCTTTATATATTTTTGCTCATATTTTTTTGTATTTTGTCTAAAGGACTTGTAAGATGATTGAGTTCTTCTTTTTTTTTTAAAGTAATTTAGATGTTAGGAGCGAAATAAATTTTGGAGAATGACCGTTTTCCTTTTAAATTTGAAGTATAATTTATATACACTTACAAATCTAAAGAATATTTTTTATATATATATTTATTATTAGTCCTTTAAATATTTTGGAGAATTACCGTCTTTCTTTTAAATTCTAATTATAATTTATATACACTTACAAATCTTTAGGATATTTATTTTATTTGATTTTTTTATATTATTATTTCTTTAAATATTTTATCATTGTATTACACCCGAAGAGTTGACCATAAGTTTTTTATTCTTTAATAAAGAATTACACTTATAAGAATTAAACTTGAGGATTAAATGAGTAACAAAGGGACAAAAAAGAAGATCACATTAATTAGATTCCATTTGTCATATGCTACAATATCCTAAAGATATAAGCTCAATTATTTATCTTTTATGTGTCTCTTTGCCATCTACCATTCCACAACCACTTTCCGTGGCCATTTTATAATTATCATTTATCATTTCCTTGGATGTGGTGAAATCTCAAGTCAAAGATTTTTAATACATAATGTGATGTGAAATTTGATAAATATTTTTTTTTTTCTATTAGTTAATAAAAGTATAGATATTTTTAATAAAATGACTTCTTTTTTTTAAAAAAAAATAGAAATTATTTGTTTTTTAATCATCAATATTATCATTTTCTTAGATACTAAATAATTCTTAAATTAACAAAAAAAAGAAGAGAATTTATCCATAAATTTATGTTTTCTTCCAAAGGACTTTTAATGGTTTATTGTTCAAGTTCTTTGCTCCAAATCATTAATCACTAAATTGGCACGATCATAAATTAAAAATAATTTAAAGTATTATGTATTTATATGGTAAAAGATAATAACGTTTGTCTCATACTAAGGGTGTAAATGAGTCAAGTCATTTATGAACTGTTCGTGACTCGATCAAACCTCGACTTGAGCTCGGAGTTGATCAAGCTTGCTTGAGCTAGCTCATTTAATATTTAAATCGAGTTTGAACTCATTTAATACTGACTCGAAGATTTATCAAGCTAGATTAAATTAAAATATATATAATATATTATTTTTATTTATTTATGTAAATATTGAATTGGCTTGAACTCGAGTTTGAAAACTTGATTTTAATTCGAGTTTCTTGAATCGAGCTTGAGCATGTGATTAAATGGTTAAGCCGAGCTTGAGGTCAAATTTATAAGCTAGATCGAGCTTGAGTCGAGCTTTTTTATTTTTTTTTAGCTTGAGCTCGAGCTCGGCTCGATTACAATTTTATTTCAAGTATTTTTTACAGTTCGTCCTTAAGTTAAATTATGTGAAGTAAGATAAATTATAGATGATTATTTAATCTGATCAATAATGTATGAAAAAATTACGTATGTATATATATATATATATAAAGCGCAAGATTAGTCAGCTTATATTTTACACTCTCAACAACCATTCAATATCTGTATGCATA
>JBBUKS010000073.1:3927561-3947627 GCA_038050645.1 Hedychium gardnerianum
TATATATATATATAAAGCGCAAGATTAGTCAGCTTATATTTTACACTCTCAACAACCATTCAATATCTGTATGCATATACACTTCGAAGCTTATCCCGGAGATGGCACGCAATTTTGGTGTCAACATTAGTCGAACTCAATCCAAACTCCCAACAACCATTCCACCTAATAATAAACTGTAGTCCTTAAGCACAATGCTTGCAAACACTTCACTCCTATATTAATTTCCTATAATTGTTGCTTACTTCGCGGGGCACATAAAACTCAACCGATAAACATTGTTTGACTTGCTCGATCCATTCCAAGTTGGAAACAAAGTATTGATTGGGTGTGTTCAGGAAGGATTTGGTATCAAGCCTAACCTCGTGCGCTTAGATGACTAATATGATTATGCTAACACTAGTCATGCAATAGATATCAAATCTCCACAACTCGTTTCCATGACCATATCAAAACATGATCTATGCAAGAGATTAGTTAGTCAAACACCATGATATGTTGCAAATGAAATAATTGATGACTAGGACTGCGAAAATTACAAGTTCAAACTAGATCTGTTAGAACCCCAAAAGTTCAAGCGATGTGGTTCACTTTAATACACTTTTCGAAGTTCACTAAACCATTACCTAACATGTGTATGTCATCCATACCTAAAGAACACAGGGCAAAAGCACACCATGGAGCAATAAAATGACATAAAATTGGGGAGGTTTCTCTGCATTCTCGATCGATTGTTCTTTTTCCTGCTAAATTATGCTCTGGTTCGGCGAAAATTTCACAGTAGCATGGTGGAGACAGTTAAATGTGTTGAATCCATAGAATTTAATATGAAGTGCCCATGGATGCTGATGATGCCGCCATTGTTGTCAGCTGCCATTCAACCCTAACAGTCTTCCATTAGACCCTTTTGTTGGTGCTCAACCCAGTCTTTGTTTTTCATCATTTAATTCCTCTTTCTCCATGTTCCACCTTCTTCAACTTTCCCCCTTGATGCTATTCGCCCTCTCTCGAGTGTCTCCACATTGCAGCTTCAGATTACATTTGGAATTGTCCGGGCACTAGCATGAACCGCGGCAATCCCCCAATAAAAGACTTCTTTGCATCTCCAGCTCTCTCCCTCTCCCTTGTAAGTACTCTTTCACTTGCTTTTGGACTAGAGACTTTCCGCATGTTTCATGATCATATAACGTCTCTCTATTTGGTTACTTCGTTTTGGAAATATCAATAGGCAGGTGTGTTCAGGAACAATGCATTGGAAGCCGCTGAGGTGGAGGATGGAGAGGAAGGAAGTGGTGGTGGAGGGTATTGTGGAGAGCAGGCAGGGATCAGCGGCGAGAACTCTGGGCCAGCAGATCGGTCTGACGAAGAGCAGGAGTCAAATGAATCTCTTGACAACAACGACAGGGAGGCTGGGAACAAGCTGAAGAGGAAGAAGTACCACAGGCACACTACTCAACAGATAAGAGAAATGGAAGTGTGAGTTGAATTCTAATTTTTTTTGTGACAAATCAACAAATTTGAGCTCAGAAAGATATATGCACCATTATCTAAATTAAACAAAACTTTCTCGAGCTGTCAATAATGCTAATTCTTTCATTCACAATTTTTATTAACAGCTTGTTCAAGGACTCACCTCATCCAGATGAAAAGCAGAGGCAGCAGTTGAGCAAGCAGCTAGGACTTTCTACTAGGCAAGTCAAGTTCTGGTTCCAAAATCGACGAACCCAGATCAAGGTAACGCGTTGAGAATAGATTGTCTGCATAAAGAGTAAAAGATAACGTATCAGTGTCCAAAAAATCTAAACGAGGCTAGTCTTACATTACACGTCGCTAGTATGCATCCTTCCCCTAACTAAACATGGTATGGTTTTGACTTTAGGCAGTGCAGGAGAGGCACGAGAATTCACTACTTAAGTCTGAGATAGAAAAGTTACAAGAGGAGAACCGGGCGATGAGGGAGACAATCAAGAAGTCATGCTGTCCCCACTGTGGTTTAACCACCATAAGCAAGGATAATACCATGGCAACAGAGGAGCAACAACTTCGCATTGAAAATGCCAGGCTAAAAGCAGAGGTATGCTACAGATGGGCTGCTGCTGCAACACAAGTCTCACTACTATCACCATTCAAACATTTCATCTGGATATCATTCCTACCGCAATAACTATCTTCGTTCTATTCTGTAGATAGAAAAACTGCGCCGAATGCAAGGTAGCGTCCCAGATGGAACTCCTTCACCTAGTTCATCAGGCTCTGCAGGAACTGAACAAAACAAGAGCTCATTAAATAGCAATACTGGGTTCTTCGGTTTAGATAAATCAAGAATTCTAGAGATTGTTAACACTGCCCTGGATGAGCTGATCAAGATGTCCAGCACCCGTGAACCTTTGTGGATTCAAAGTGTCGAGACTGGAAGGGAGATATTAAACTATGATGAGTATGTCAAGGAATTCTCACATGATGTTTTGAGGAATGGATGTAATAGGAACATTGAGGCTTCCAGAGAGATTGGTGTTGTCTTCTTCGATGTTTTAAAGCTTGTACAAGCTTTCATGGATGTGGTAAGTTCATACATATATATACAAGCATCGAACATTGCTTGACAAAGTAAATTTATGATAATTAGCCCTCATAGAATTTGCTGTTACAACTTTTTTGTTCTGACAACCTTCTCAGTGTCAGTATAAACATCAGGAAAATGAAAAGAAATCAAAAACAGTATAGTAACTTTTAATATGAATTCACATGCTGTTAACATCCTTACCATAAATAAAAAAATCAGTGATTCAATGTCAATATGTGCCCTTCTAATATCTGTCTACTTTTATGTTTAGAACCAATGGAAGGAAATGTTTCCTTACCTCATCTCGAATGGTTCCATTGTCGAGGTAATTTGTAGTGAACAGGGTGACAATAAAGAAGGAATAACACAGTTGGTGAGTTCCACAAACACTCATATTCTAAGACAAGTATAATTTCTTAATGAAACCACATTAGATTTTTTTTCCAGATGTTTGCAGAAATTCAGATGCTTACACCTCTGGTGCCAACAAGAGAGACATACTTTGTGAGGCATTGTAAGAAACTAAGCCCAAATAGGTGGGCAATCTTAGATATATCAATTGACAAACTTGATAAAACTATAGATGCATCACTCGTGAAGTGCAGCAAGCGGCCCTCGGGCTGTATATTAGAGGACCAAGACAATGGTCATTGCAAGGTAATTAAATTGTATCTTAGCCATTCACTTATGTTCTAAGGAAGTTGTAGAAAGTTTTTGAGATTCTGCCAAAAGCAGATGTAAATCATTTTAATCCATCAGATTTCAACCTTTGTATCTAGGTGACATGGGTAGAGCATTGGGAATGCCAAAGGAATGTAATTCCAACCCTATATCGCTCAATTGTTACCAATGGCCTTGCTTTTGGTGCTCGACACTGGATGTCAACACTGCGACTGCAATGTGAAAGGGCAGTGTTCTTCATGGCGACTAACGTACCTACTAGAGACTGTAATGGTATAGCAAGATTTCATCATTTGTTAAAAAAAGAAATATGAATTTATTTGTGAACATCATAGAATTACACAGGGGTCTCCACACTGGCCGGAAGAAAGAGCATCCTGAAGCTTGGGCAAAGAATGACTGCAAGCTTTTGCAGAAACATCAGCGCACCACGTAACCGTACATGGAACAAGATATCAACAAAGGTAGGAGAAGAGATTCGATTCTCATCGAGGAAGATAGTCAATGAACCTGGGGAACCACTTGGGGTGATAGTTTGTGCAGTTATGTCCACATGGATTCCTATTCCAGCAGTATCTCTGTTTGATTTTTTAAGGGATGAATCAAGAAGAACTGAAGTAAGATAAGGAATTATCATTCCTTTTTGACATATTTGCTGGAATGATGATAACTTATTGCTATTTTTGGTTTTTCAGTGGGACATCATACTTCCATCTGGCCCAATTAAAACATTGGTCAACTTAGCAAAGGGCCAAGATCGCGGCAACTCTGTTACAGTCTATGTAAGTACTCATTCATTCTACCAGTTAGTTCATGAGTTACACTCACTGCTCAAAAATATAGCAGTTTAGTTTCCTATTTTTGATGAATTACTATATATATTGATTTGATACACAAATTGATGTCCCTATACAGACAACGAACTCAACAGAGAAGCCTAACATTTGGGTTCTTCAAGATAGTAGTACTAACTCTTTTGAGTCGATGGTGATATTTGCCCCTGTGGACATTGATGGGATGCAATCAGTGATAAATGGGTGCGACTCAAGTAGCTTGTCTATATTGCCATCGGGATTCTCTATTCTTCCTGATGGGTTTGAGACTAGGCCTCTCGTGATCACATCTAGGCCAGAAGAGAGGACACTGGAAGGAGGATCTTTGTTAACAATAGCATTCCAAATTCTTGCCAATTCATCACCTTCAGCGAAACTAACAATGGAATCAGTGGAGACTGTGAATGCACTTATTTCGTGTACATTGCAGAATATAAAGAAAGCCTTTAAATGTGAGGATGGCTAGCCAATACAGTTTGTATCAGTTAACTTGTGACCATTATTCTGTAAAGGAGAAAATAATTTATAGTAGGATAAGACAAAGCGTAGATGAATATGTAAGTGTGCACTTTTTCAAACATGAACCGTAGAATCTGCACTAGAACAAATTAAATTGCAGATTTAGGTTGAAAAGCAGGATTAATGCAGCTAGAGATTCCTTTTCCAATGAGTTCTTATAAAGCAATGTTGCATGTTACCTAAAACAATTAAGCATCATTGGCAGTAAAGATGGCGCAAAATGTTGGAAACCTAAAGACAAAATCTAAAATTTCAAACCTAAGGATGGCACAATCCTTAGTCCCATTTCTCGAGTTTTACAAATTATTGCTACTCCTGTTAGCACTCTCCTTTCACCAAGCCGTTGGGATTTTCAATGGAATGTGATTTTGGACTTATTCATGAACTTCAAATTAAACACACACTTGCATATATGTTCTAATTTTTAATTCAGAGTCATTTTATTTTTGCCCGTTTTACTCTTTGAAAATTGTATCTTTTGGAAGGGTATGGCTGTTCTATGAATGTGAATTAGGGGGAAATCACCTCTGTAGAAGCAAATTCTTTGCACATTAGAAAGAATTGAAAATTCTTTGCATACAGTCTTCAGAATCCCCCTCCTTCCTTTCAAGTTTTCTTTCCACCATTTATTTTTCACTGCTCAAAGTTGACAGGACCTACGACAAGCCTCTACACCATCATACAGCAGGAGAAACAGGGAAATCACTGGCAATATCCTTGGGCTAGAAGACCAGAAACAATCCAACAAAAGGACCAATCTTAGCCCTAGGACTTTAAAATTTGCTTATCTCCAGTTTGCAATTTTTCTGTTCATTTTGTATCATGTTGAGACTGAGGAAGACGATAATGACAAAAAAAACTAACATCCAAAGGAAGCTCCGTTCTACAATAATAAAGGCACAAGATCCAACCAAACCCTCGTTAGAGATCAATGCTTGAAGCAAAAGGGCACAAATTTGATTTTGGAACAACGACGAAAGAAAAACAAGAATCATATCTTGGTTCTTAGATCATGGTGAGAAGAACTAAACTATCTATAAAATTGAGGATAGGGCGAAATAGTGGAGGAAACAAAAAGCTTAACTGGTATGAACAGAGAGGTAGATTTACCTCATTCATCCTCAAAAATCCACCACGACACCGTTTCATCGCCGGCGAAAGAAACGGCGCGGTCATCGTCTCCGGCTCCACCATCGCCGGTGCAAGAACGACGCCCCCAAATCCCTAGGAGACGGCGAACGAACAAGTCTCGAGACCGAAACCCGAATCCGACATTTAAAATCGGATCTTAATTCGAGTCCATTAAATATTTCCAAATCCGGATCCGGATCCTAGTTAACGGGTACCCAAATTCTACACTATTTGTCTGGTAATGGAAGGGCACTTCAGTCATTCAGTGGCGAAGCCAGCAACAGCGACGGCAGCGGAGGCGACCCCAGTCGCCGCCACGGAGACCGACGGCGAAAGCTCCTTATACGGAGGCGATAATCTCTCCGTCAAGCCATCCCTCTGCTCCTCGCCTCGCTTCTTCGTAGGTTCTAACTCTCTCCTCTTTTGGCACCGTAATGCAATGGAGTAATCCCTAATTTTCTTCTCCTAGAAAATTTGCTACGGAAAGGAGATCTAATTTTGTTTTAAGTGATCTTTATTGTGCCAGATATATATGAATTTTGTTGAAATTATAGATTTTTTTTCTCACCAACATATGTCATTCAAGAGAGTAGCAAACTGTGTTTAGATCAATGGCTGTTCTGGTTTTGTACAAAAGTATGTACGTTGTTCATCTTTGATCATATCACTGGGTTCATCATCTTCCAAGGGCTTTTCCAAAGCAAGATTTTGAGCAGCTTAAACCTCCCAGTACACTAGCTTCTCTAAGTAGTAGAATTTCTTCTTAGGCGCAACATTCTGAGATTTCTTCGCCGACTTGGCATCTTCCGATCTCGGGGGTTTGTCCACGGTACCTGAGTCTTCATCGTTTGCCTGAATATCTTGATCCAACTGCCAATCCATGAAATCTGATAGTGTCATGGAGTTGAATGACTTCCTCTTTTTTAACTGGTTCTGGTTCTACCCTTGGTGACTTTCTCTTTAAGCCTTCCTCTGGTGGGTTTTGAGCAAGAGTATCCGCATGGAGAACATCTTCTATCCGCGATATCACGGTGAAAGCTAAATTTTCTAGAACCCTTGAGTAGCTTTCGAGGATAGCTAACCCAACATCCTGAAACATTTTAAACAATCCGAGGAGGTCAATGTTGGATCAATTACCTTGCTAGGGAAGAATTGCATTTATATGACAAGTTTGAATTTTTTGTTATCGGCTTATACCTTATTGTATTGAATTTTGCTTATGTCCAATGTTGATTGAGGAATTCCAGGCAATCTGTGCTTAAGAATGAGCAAGATAAGTCTCTGCCCTATCTTCGAATTGTTACCCATGATGACTTGACATCCTTGTTGTTCTTCTTCCTCTTCCAAATGACCACTGATGCTTCAATTCAGTTTTTGAGGTCTAGTGTTTTGTGCTCGGTTGACAGGCCTAGGGTCTCGAGGAATGCTTCGGCATCAAATCCTTCATCTGTGATATATCTATAGAGTGAGTCTCCAAGGTTTGACCTTCCATTCTGTCATGGAAAGTGATCAGAGTACTATAAGTCATCCAGTTGTTTGAAATAAAGAAATTAAGATCACATCATCATCGTCGTGTTCCAACTATTCGGGATCAGTCGCATGATCATCCATTGAGCTCTATGAAATATTATTTAAGTCATTATATATTACCTTGATTAACATTTTGTTGGTCTCCCTCTAGAGCTAAAGTAAGGACACAGAATCCATAAGATGTACCCTCAAAATATGTTCTTGCATTGATTTTCTTAAATCAGCAATCATTTTGAGGATGAAATCAATTAGAACATTAGGAGCACTTGGCTAACAAGCTCTTTCTGATGATGAATCCATTTCCCGGATTCTTCCGACAACCCATTTTCCGGGACTTTCACTGTCAGGAGCCACCATTTATCGTCTGCCCGCTTCCCCTTCTCTGAATCCTTACCATCCCTTGACAGATACCAGAACTCTTTTTGGTCCTTGAAATTGTCAAGGTATCCCTGCATTTATCAAGGTCAAGTATCAGAATCTCCTTTCTGATAAGTCATGTGCATCGATCTTCGAGCTTCTGCAGATCAGGAATGTTCATGCGAAGATCTTTTCTTTGCTGAGTTACCATTATCTGTAAATAACATGACAAAATTATATCATGTATATGCAAAAAAGCTCCAAATGTTCATTCACACTGGTGCTTTTAGATGTTCATAAGTAACAAGAGGACATAGGAATCCATTTTTCGAATTTACCTCCATGCATCTTCAGTGACCATAAGAGCCGATCGATTTCTCTTCACCTCGCCTTCTTCCGGCCGACATTGGTTCTAAGCGCCATTGCAGTCCCCAAACAGAAGCTGAAAGAATGATTTTGATTAATTTTGTTTGCATGAGTAATAGTTATGTAGTTATATTTAATCATTTGGGCTGTTAATTATTTATTTAATCATTTTTGTTATGCTAATTGTATTTGACTATTTTCATAAGTGAGATATTGATAGATTAAAAATATTTTTGCTTAAACAGTAGCTAATTAAAATTTCATATTAAATTATTTAATTTTCTATATATATAAACCTGCAAGATTGGTGATGGCATTGGAGAGATCCAAAGCAGAGGAAACTCGTGTGCCTCCCCCTGACATATCCTCCCCAAGCAACAACTTAGCAAATCTCTCCTTCAGCATCTCCACATCTAACCGAAATCAAAATCTGCTATATGAAACTAGAACAAAAAATATCATTGAAGACGATCTTTTATGCATACACCTGATGGAGGTCCACCTCCATCCTTTGTGAATTTCGATTTGGTGCCGGCTTGCTGCCTGTCTGAGGTGTTGTTGTTGTTGTTGCTTGAGGTTTTTGAGCCTTCGTTGTTAAGTGACACATTGTCCTCACCTGTCGACCATTGTTCATCTTCTGCCATGCTTCCAAGATCAAGGTGGTTTTGCCCTGAGGTCTCTAGTGTGCTCTCCTAATTCATCGATGTATATGGTTCGACTACTGATCAAGTAACTACAATTTCATCTGAACTTGGGGAAAAGACGAGGCAGAAATGCTGGTTGGAAACTGATCTTGGAAGAAGATGATGACAACTAGCATGGGATTTGTTAAAAGGGTGGATTGAATGAGATATGGAATGCATGTTTTATCTTAGTAGATGATTTGGTGTAATGAAGTGGATGAGTTTATGGTTCAAGTGTTTCTTTGGTGTACGGATCATTGGGACTTAAAATATATATATAATTTTTTATTTTAATAAATTTAGTAAGGTTTAATTGTGTGATAAATCAAAATAAAAAATAGTGTACTCATGTTGCACATATTTATTTAGAAAATATTTCGCTGATATGGCTGTGAGAACAGAATGAATCGATCATAAAATAAATATTATGCTTATATAATGGTGGGAAAAAAAAGGGTATAAATCAATCTTACTCTATTCAAAACTACATCAGTAATAATATTTAAATCAAAATTAATCATCTCTATCTGTACTTAATAAAAGCCCTGGTAACTAGGAACAACAAAAAAGTATTAATTCTTGATTAATACGCATTAATCAAGTATAACATGGAATCCCAGCTCTAAACCTTCAAAACAAGTGTGGGTTACGTAGTGGAAATGATTTACATAGAACAGGCAGCAACAACAAGCACATGCAACAGGCTAATCATGCAAGGAGGATCGGAACGTAGCAGGCAAATTGACAGCAATGGGAAGGAAACTGCACCTGTAACCTTGAAAGCGTTGAGCGAAGCTTGAAACTATACCAGAAGCCACACTTTTGTAGGCTACCAACTGGCTATATTACATGCACTGAAACAGTTAGACAACAGTGAAAAAGAAAAACAAAAAAGAAAAAGATTTTGTTCTTTTTTAGATGAAAAAGATTCCAAATTTTTTTTGATCTAATTTTAATAATACTCATTGATATAATATAAATTTGTTAATTCAGATGGAAACAAATTTGACAAAAGTTTGTTAGCGAAATACAAAGTTCGTACACGGCGGAGCTTTTTCTTCGGGTAACTCGTGAGTTGTTATTTCCTACAAACAAGACAAGTAAAAGAGAACAAAATTAAAAAACAGTAATTAGGCTGTGGAAACTAGAAGAGATAATGTGAGCTAGATGGTGATAAAGGTAAGCAATAAATTCATTTTTAGCTAATTTTTAGTGTTGTGTCATTTATCTCCTTTTCAAAACGTAACTTGAAACCTTAAAATAACTATGTTATTCTTGTTAAAACTCAATTAATCACTTTAATTTATTAAATATGAAAAATGAGGAGATAGCTATTCCACTTCCATTGAAAAAAGTAATAGAATTAATAATTAAAGATTGAAATGGTAATAATTAAAAATAATAATCGATTTGACAGTTCATAAATTTTCAAAGACATGTTTTTTTAAAAAAAAAAAGAACTTTGACGTTAAACATGAAAGTTCCCTTTATTTTTCGATTAAGAAACACTGTACAGAATAAATACCTCTTAGCTAACTCCTAAACTCTGATGTGGTTATGATCTTTTGTCAAACTTTCTCTCGCTCGATTTCTTTTCTTCCGCTTCTCTTCTTTTTTGTTGCCTGAAACCGACGAATAGGTAACATTGTTATGTTATTGCAATACCAAAATCACCAAATTACAGCAATTAATTGCTTCTTAATCCGGTAAATTTGCATTCTTTCCAAACCTATCAACGAAGAAAAGGCATTACTAGACTTAAAAGAAATTGATAGGGACTATAAATAAGCAAGTCGAGCCAAACTTTATATTGTTAAAGTTTATTTGATAAAATAACCAAGCCAAGCTTAAAATGAACTCATCTGTTGAAAGTGTTCAAGCTTGGCTTGATTTCTTTTTCACAAGCTTGAGTTTGATTCATTTAAATGTTATTGAACTCTTAATTAAAAGTTATTTATTTGTTTAAAATTTTTATATTTTTAAATTTGGTTCGTGGGTTAAGCTTGTTATTATAAATTTATTTGTTCATTTCGAATTTTTTTTGTTTATTTACAATTTTGATATGAGTTGTTAATGAACAAAGTTCCCAGATTTTGTTCATGGATATTGTTCGCGAGTAATGTTCATTCATAATTTTTGTTCACTGTTGTAGCAAAAGGTGATTAAACTCATTCTAAGCGTCTCTCACAGTCTGTCTCTAAGTTATGTGAAGGGAGATAAATCACAGGATCAACTTATAGTCAACCACCAAATAGCTAGGGGGTGGGAGGAATTTTTTTTCCGAGGGCGCAATTGACCCCTGCCCCATTGTAGCAAATCTATCTCCCACTAACTAACTGGATACCCCGTATCTGTCCACTAGCAAATTACCAAGTATCTGTTCACGAACATTAATAAAACTGAATACATGTGTTCAATCTTTTTCATTTAATTTAATAAGTTATTTAAACTTGTTCAATTAATTTAATGAGTGGTTCATCTTGTGTATGTTAAAAAACATAAACAAACTTATATCAAGTCAAATATCAAATTTGCCCAAGTTTGTTTAATTCATTTACAATCCTAAAAATTAAAAGTTAAACAAATATACTTAAAATTAAATTTTTTATGAATTTAGATTTATTAAAAGTGAATAATATGATAAATAATTATTTTTATTATCTTATTTTATGCAACCTGCAATTGAATATTTTGAATTACCAAACAAGTAAATCATACGCTTTAGTGTCCACTGTAACAAATGGTTTTGACTCATGACATTATATGGTTGTGTCCATATAACAAATGTTATTTTTATAATATGGGATGATTAAAAAACAATTCTAATTATAACTTGCTATATAGTAGATCGACACTAAAATTTCTATATGCTTTTCAAATCCTTTGACAAAAAGTTCTAATTATAACAAACGAAACTAATCCTACATCAATATACTTTGCAAAAAAATACTGATATAGAATAACCAAGAACACAATTATGAGGGTTTGCTACTAAATGGCATAGGGGCAAAAAATTAAAATAATTGGTATAGTCTGACATGCAAAAATTGTTATTTCTGCCACATGATGATCCTAACCCAAAATTCTAAGATAATTGGTTGATCTCCTAGAGATTCATGGAAGAAATTATAGATATTTTAAAATTAATAGATATTTGCAGCAACAAACTACATATGCACTGTGAGTAGACACTTACGCAAAGGCAGTATATCCAGTGCCAGCATTAGAAGCAGACAACAAGGCTGAATGCACACTTGATGCTGACGAATTGTCATGTCCTCCAGGAAGGGATGAGCTTTTTCCATCACCATCAATCTAAAGGGAACAAATAAGGAAAATGTTGAATTCAATCTTATATGTACATTAAAGTACTTAAAGCGCTCACCTTGTCCCATTTCGTCTTCTTGTTTGGTCTAATTTCTTTGGCTGTGCCATCTGTTGTTGGACCTGGAGGCAACACATTCACCGCTGCCGCCGCTGCAGCAGCCACAGCAGCAGCAGCAGCAGCAGCTGGTAGGTTACCAACTGAAGTGGAACACAATATTGATTAGACATACATAATGGGCATGCAAATCTGCAATTATTGGTGTCAAGCACAAACACGTCACCATGTAAACTTCTACCTTCTTTTCAGGGTAAAGCTGTGAATTTTTACCTGAATTTTGAGTGCTCAAGTTTGATCTTGGAACACCTGCATTGGGTTGTCTTCCACCAGCAACAGAATCACCCTGCCTCTTTTTTCTTTCCTGCTCTTTCCTTTCTGCTTCACGCCTCATATCATTCTCTGCAACAGACAAGCACATCATTAACGATATGCAAGGGCATAGCTGACCGTGAATTAATAGACAATGCAAGTAGTGAGTAATACAACAGAGATGCAATAAACTTGTCTATGCAGGGAAGGCCAATTATTTCTTTGGAAATCAATGATAAAATGAATCATACTGTATATGAGAAAAGAGAAAGATTAGCAACAAAAGAGCATCAGAAAGACTCAAGAAGGACCAACGAATTACCAAGATGCAAAATGCAAAGGGAAAAATATGTGATTGTGGCTGGGGGTTTGGGGGTTAAAATTTCTCCTAATGCTTTTTTACTTTGCTTACCGCCTGCAATGGTCATTGGTAACTGTTTTAAGCCATAAATGTACACAATTTTTCTGCAGGCACACAACTTGACTGAGGAAGCTGCTATATTAAAACAAGAATCAACAATCAAATTTGACGAGAAAGTATTAACTTGCATGCCAATTTGTGTTGATAACTTGGTTTGATGAGAAAGTATCAACTTGCATGCCAATTTGTGTTGATAACTTGGTATGATACAGTCAGTGCATTGTAGTAATTGCATTCTTGTAGACAGAAAACTGCACTACCTTCATTTTAGTTCTCTGAAAGTTGTCTGATGAAAATAAAGCCAATAACTGATGCAAACAAATCTTTTTTTTAACACATTACAAGTTCTCACTTTCTTAGATTGTTCTATCATTTCCTAGAAGATTATTAGGTTAGGAGATTAACGACATCTTATCTTCCACTATTTTTTTTAAACTGAAAGTAGGTTATTCTATAGTATATTAAGGAGAAACCAGTAAACTTGACAAAAGTAGGAAGTTTGAAACATTATAAAACTTTGCACTTTGACATCTGATATTCTATTGTGAACAAACATTTCAAGTGTTGGAGATTTACCGCCAATAGATAAGTTTCACATTGAAAAGCTACTAGAGTTGCCACCAAAGGAAAGATAAAATAGAACTATAAATGCAAGATCCTTTTCACCCTTTTGATCACAGGCCAACAAGAAATTATATTTCTTGAACCTTACAAGATTAGCAGTCAAGACCAAATGGAAAACTATTTGCATCTTCATAAACTTGACAGGATTTGAATTCCTAAACTGGTTTCTATACTAATCCAGAATCAGTCTACAAGATCAGACCAATCATATTGATTCACTGATTCCAGTTGTGTTGCTCACAAATCTGACTTCAGCATTTCTTTGGGAAAATGCAAAAAATAACTAAGGCCATTAGTTTAGAAAATATGGGCCTGACATGTTTGGCTAGAAATTCTATGGAGGCCCCTTCAATGGGAGGCTTATGAAGGTTGGATAAAGTCCACCTTTTGAATATGTAAATGGTGCCACATTCAACATTATGATAAGAATACTTGCCATCTGAAACATGCGATGGAGAGCCCATAATCCACCCATGCAGACAGTGGGACTGCATATAATTTCTCTTCCCCCAAAGCCTAAGACCCAGATTTTTAAAGACCGTTAAAAAGTTCATGTGGTAGGACCAAGTTTTCATATTTTCAAATGGGAATATTACTCATTTGAAAATATTACACCATCATTGTCAAAACGGATTTTTACCAAACAAGCAAGTTTCCGAAATTACCAAATTGCGTACCCTAATTTCAAAATTACCAAATTACCGAATTTCATTTTTGCCCCTTCCCAGTCGATTGCTAACACTAGCAGCCGACTAATTTTTTTTTTTTTAAAATGACTGTTACTGTTTTTTTTTTTAAAAATGATCGAGTTTAAAAATTCACTGCTCTCAATATAATATAGTGGGTCAAATTGATGTTTGAGGGCATTTACATAATCAGGAGAACTAGACGAATGATTTGGTTTCATGTCATTCCAAGCTCTCAAGGTCCATGTTTCGGCTCTCAAACATCAATTTGACCCACTATATTGAGAGCAGTAATTTTTTGAACACGAATGTGTCCGAAAAATCTAATTCGTATTCAAAATCTGTTCTCAATATATTGGGTCAAATTAATGTTTGAGGGCATGGATATAATCAGAAGAACTAGACGAACTCATAGGACTTAGTTTCACGTCATTACGAGCTCTCTAGGTCCATTAATCGATTTTGGCCGAAGTTCATTAGCTAAAATCGGTTGATAAACCTAGAAATCTCAGAATGACGTGAAACTAGGTCCTATGACTTCGTCTAGTTCTTCTGATTATATTCATGCCCTCAAATATCAATTTGACCCAATATATTGAGAGCAGTGAATTTTTGAACATGAATTAGATTTTTTGAATATATTCGCATTCAAAAAAATCACTGCTCTTAATATAGTGGGTCAAATTGATGTTTGAGGGTATTTATATAATTAGGAGAAATAGAGAAAACACATAGGAACTGATTTTATGTCATTTTGAGCTCTCTAAGTCCATCAGCCGATTTTGGCTAAGACATGGACTTAGAGAGCTCAAAATGACATGAATCCAAGTCCAATGTATTCGTCTAGTTCTCCTTATTATAAAAATGCACTCAAACATCAATTTGACCCACTATATTGAGAGCGACAATTTTTTTAATACGAATCGATCATTTTTAAAAAAAACAGTAGCCGTCATTTTTTTTTAAAAAAAAATAATTGATTGCAGTCGACTACTACACTGTAACAGTGGACTGGAAATAGTAACAAGGGCAAAAATGAAATTGGGTACGTGATTTGGTAATTTTGAAATTAGGATAAGTGATTTGGTAATTTCGGAAACTTACCTATGTGGTTTGATAAAAAGCCGTTGTCAAAATGGTTATAAATAGTCACAAAAGATTTAAATGTCCCTCCAAAATGCAAAGACACATGCAAATGGAAGCTTAAGCCAAAATTCAGGTGAAGACAGACATTTGCAAGAGAAAGAAAAATGAATTACCTATTTCATCAACATAGTCACTTTTGTCATATCCATGAGGATCAAAAACGTCCTTACTAAAGCAAGTCCCAATCTGGTCAATGTCTTGATAACTCACAGCATGCTGCAAGAAGTCAGGATTCCGATAGTCCTTCCTATTACGTAAATCAGCATTGAAACTTTTCCCAGCCCTCTTATACGTAAAGAACCTGTTAAACCGTTCCTGAAATAGTAAATGACAGAAAAAAAAGTGAAATTACAGAAGAGATAAGAAAATATGATGGTTTTTCTACAGTAGTTTAAAACATTCATACTATTATAGTTTTGTTGGTTTATATATGCTTATTTGAGGAAAGGTTATTGTTATAATTTATAAGTAGTAAAAACAAGTAAATAATTAGAATACTTGTATCAGTTACCATTATGAATAATCAAATGATTCACAACAGATATCCAGTATACATGCAGAACATGCATTGATCAGAAAATGTGTCAAATTTTCTATTCTAGTAGCAAATCAAGTATACAAATAAAGAGACATCAGCACATAGAGTTTATGAAACATTGGGAAATTAACAAAAACAAATTGGAACAAGTTTTAAGTGAGAAACAACCTGTAGCTCCTTAGGGCATTGAGCTGAAGGAGGTGGAGGAAGAAAACTACTCAACGGATCATCCTTTCGCCCTTCCATGGAAGCTACAGCAGTTTCCAACTTAGTTGCTTCAGCGGATTCAATAACATCCATTGGCGAACTGTGTTCAATCATAGGTTGTTCAGATAAATTAGATGGCTGGAGAGGATCCAGTTGTGTAGCTGGCGTTACTAGGGGAACAGTTACAGATGATGTTTTATCCTCTGCATTTCCTACAAAACTCAACATGTCAAAAACTCTGAAGACCCTCTAACGGGATATGCACAAGGACATGCACATAAATAAGCAAAACATTACAAAACTATTTCAATTAGCTTAAGGAAGCTTAGCTTTAAAATGAGGATACAACTACAAAGTATCCCAGATATGGACATTATTACAGGTCAACAACATCTTTTAGAAGTGCCTGTTTACTTGATCAGAAAAGAGAGAGAGAGTAAAAAGTAATTGGCTGAAAGATCCCTTATTTACTTGGAATAGAATGAGGAAAGAAAGGGAAGAATTTTTTGCTAAATTTCCTCTATATTTTTCTTTTTGTATGGATCAGGCAAAAATGGATAGAAAGAAAATTGAGAAAATAGTTGTTGCCATTGCAGATTGATCAACAACCAGTAGGCATTACCAATTGGCAATTACTAATGGATCTTTTTTTAGCCAACAAAAGGAAATTTTACTCAGTTTCTCTTCTCTTTTTGCCATTACCTCCTCTTCACTAAGTCAATAGAGCATAAAGAATACAATTGTCAAACAATATAGTCATGCACCATAGAGCAATGCACAGAGATTTTTGAAATAATAAACACAATATTTACCCAACCTTTCTTTGAACTATTTTTAGGTGTTGCCAAGCTATTTCATCCATAAACAGAGATGATGCACTTCCAATAAACTAGGTTTTCTGCTCAAAATTGAAAAGGGCATAAATTACATTTCCTGAATTGTTTCAATTGTGCCCAACTGAACTACTTGAACAGTATAAAAGGCATATTGTTACAATGCAGGTTTATATAAGGGCAAAGATATATCAATTCTGCTCCATCATGAATCATGTCATCCAAAAGGGATGATCTCAGTGCAAAAGGCTGACAAGTCAATGCAACTATCATAATTTTATGTTTTTAAATATCACTGAGGACTTAGTACTGTGTCTTAGTAATCAGAAAATACAAATCAGCATCACTAATAATATACCCTAGTACTTCATTCAGAGAGAGAACAATAATTGGACTAATAATTTGAAGCAACATCCTATGAATAGTGCAGAATAGCAACAATTATAAAATTACACTCATTGCTTAGCTAAGATTGAAAATCAAATCTACAAGACAACTCTTGCATTTGTCTCTCATCATATTACATTGTCCAAATATCTAACCAAGAAAAACCTAACATCACATTGTTCCTTCTGGTGGGAAACAAAAGTATCAATTATGGCAATGCATACAGGGTCTTCCTATATCGGCGAAGAATTTATTTTCATCATCAGTTTAATCCAAATCATAGCAAACAGGTATTTTGGCAAAAAAAATATAAAAATAAAAATAAAACTTCTGACCTAAAATAGGTTGGTAGAAGTATTTATCAATTATGGCAAGGAGAAAACACATTGAACAGACTTAAAATTATAAAAATTACCATTTGGCGCTTTAACCTCTGCTTCAAGCATGGGATGGCCATTGCTTAATATCTCCCCATCCTGCAAACTCCAGCATGGTTAAGAAAATAGAGAACCATTACTATACAGTCCAATAAAACATGTGAGGAACATTAGATATAAAAAGTAACGTGTTCGGCTAGGGAAAAATCGTCAAAATATCATTTTCACTATATTCTGAAGTTAAAACGAGGCAAACAAGTAACAGAAAGCATTACCTCCGGCTCGGGAGACATGGCAGTCTCATCATGCTCGTAATCCACAATAGCAAGAGACCCCATCCCCATCCTCACCCTCTGAGGATCCACAGGCTCTGGAAGCCCAGCAGACGGCTGAGGGAGAGCAGGGGCCGAACTCGGCGAGACATAGGAGAGGGGCGAAGAATGCGATCTCGAGGGAAACAGCGGTGGAGGCGTAGGGCTCCGCGCGACGAGGCTACTTGGGGTTACGTTATCAGCGGGGCTAGTTTGGGTTGTATAATCAGCCACATCGTCGAGAGGAGGAGACCGAGTTTGGCCAAGGGATGGAGGGGTAGAAGTATCGAAGTAATGATCAGGCGTGGTCGCCCTCGGGTCTCTGCCAGCGACGGGGCTACTTAGGGTTACATTATCCGGAGCCAACCGTTGCTGTTCCTCCACCGCTTCCTGCGGCACCTGCACCTCCTCCAGTTCATCTTCCTCTTCCTCGTCGTTGTAGACAGAAAGAAGATCGATGCCGCCGGAGCCAGCGGCCATCGTCACCTCCAAGAGAAGCGCCGATGGGAGATCAAAAGTAGGGAAAGCAATAAGAACCGGAATTAGGATACGAAGGAGAGAGACGCCATGTTCGATTCCGCCTCTAGCGATCCGCTGCCACCAGATCCAGCCAAAAGTACAGTAAAATCGCCGCCGCCGCCGACCGCCCTCGCTCGCCGCCGCTCGCTAGATAGTAGTGCCTGTGCCGCTATCGTGATCAAAAGCAGATATTTAGAAATAATTGACCCCGACGATCAAAATTAAATATTTGCAAAAACTCATACCAATATTTAGTAATTATTGACAATTGACCCCGATGATAATTTTTTTCTTTCAAAAATAAATTTATATATTAAAATTTTATCTCATTCATTTATAAATACTTTATTTTTTATATAATATTTATATTTAATATTAAAATTAAGTATCTATAAAATATCAACAAGTTTTAGGGCGTAAAAATATATTTTTATAATATACGACATCCATATTTATTATCGATTATCATCTATTTGATCTTCTATTTAATATTTTTTGTTATAGATTTTTTTTTTCACGTACACTTTTGAGGAGACACAATCCTTCGGGATCTTGAGGATATATCGAATACTTATAAACAACAACGGAGGAACCACACTCTTGTGCCACTCTCGAACCCGATGAATATGTATAGTACATGAGAGATTGTCATCATAAAATCTGAAAATTAAATCCTGACTAGTGATCAAGTTTTTGCCCTCTTCCATGGACTAGTAATTGTTCGGACTAATTAAATTAGTCTTCATAAATTTTTATTATTATTAATTATGGGATGAATAGATAGAGGCGTTAAGAATGAACTTTTTATTTTTTGTCATCATGTATAATGTCATAATGAGAAAACGAGTGAAATTGAGAGAAAATACACGGAGAGTATCAAGGGCAATGAGAGAGCAATTAAGATAGAACTTAGCTTAGGTCAAGGTCCTTCTCTCTTTTGCCATTTGTGGAATCACCTACACAAATGCTTCACTATTCTTGTGAAGTTTGACACATATGATGCTTCCTTGTCTTATAATCATCATCATCTTCCTCGCTAGCCTCATGGCGATATAATAGAGGCTTAAAGAGGATGAGATTACAAAGAACTACGTAGTTAAGACATATTGTGTTAGATGTTACGATTATTATTTTGATAATAAATATTTAATTTTTATAATTTAATTAATTTTAAAGTTGAATGATTAAGCTTACAAAATCATTTAGTAAATAAATTCAAGAAGTATAAATGAATTGGATCCAATTTAAACTCCGCAGCGTGGGCACCATCACCCTTGAGTCCTAGAAAAGGAGGATGTTGTCTTACGGGATAACTGATGATTAATATATGAAATATTGTCATCATGAGATCTGAGGATTAAATCCTGACTAATAATCAGGTTTCCGTCCTCTCTCATATATTAGTCACTGTTCGAGCTAATTAGACTAATTTTCATAATTTATTTTCTCTATATTAATTTTGAAATGAACTGACAAATTATTGAGGACGAACGTTTCACCTTTTACAACGGAAAGATGTTTAAGTAGGAGTCTTTTATGCAATTATGTTCATTTTGGTTTAACACCGGATGCCTACTTCTACGAAGACACGCAGCACGCTTCTCCTCCAATCAGCATCGGTTCTCTTCGGCTCGCCCACGAAGCTCCAATCGGCGTGGAT
>JBBUKS010000073.1:3962716-3980359 GCA_038050645.1 Hedychium gardnerianum
TTGAGAATTTCATTTTGGTCATATTTTCATTTACAACCTAAAGTTCCCCAAATTACAGTTTGGCCTCTAATTTCTGCCAAATAATAAATTAGAATCAATAAGAAGCTTGTAAGGATATATTTGTTCACAACTTTATAAGATCAAACATGAAAATCTACCACGGGGCAATGGTATAATGTCAGTTGTCTTTTTAATTTTTTAGATATTTAAGGATTGAATCATAATTTTGATGAATTAATGAATAATTTTTTCTTAATGAACGATTGACTTAAGAACGCTGGAGTGATTGATCATTCGTTGCAAATGCTTTTCGATTTTATTTTGATGATCGACGAATTTTTTTTATAAGATTAGATCAAAAATTAATCAACATAGATTGAATATTTAGTATCAACTAAAGAAATAAATAAAAATATTATTTTTTTAAAAAAAAGTTATGACAAAATACCAAGCTTAATTCATTTAATATATAAAAGATCAATTTAATAAATAAATTTAAATAATTTATTAAAATAAAATAAATAAAAATGTAAATGATTTATGAATAATGTCTAACTAATCAAATGGATTTAAAAAATATAAAAATTTAACTCAAACTAAGAGTTCGATAATATGAAAACGAACTAAACATAAACTAAAAAGAAAAAAATTAATTTTGAACTCAATTTGATTTCATTTAGTTATCTATCAAATACATTTGAATAATATATATATATATAAATAAATGCTTAGAGGAGCATAATTCAATGATAAATATTTAAGATAAAATTATAATGATCTGAATTAAATTTTGATAAAAAATTTCACCGTCTCTAAAGTTTTGCTCAGATATTTGCCACTTGAATTTCTCCATTTTATTTTCCTCCTAATAATAGTGAATAATCTGAGATGATTCTTTTTTTTTGAATATTATAAAATTGTATTCGATTTAACTAGTTTATAGCCCTAATAAAGTATTATGGTTTGAAAATTGTAGTGTAAATTGTTATAAATTTCTAAGGAGTAATAAAGATATAAGCAAAGTGCAAGGTTCAAATAAAATAATATTTTATTTTATATTATTATTATTTTTTGACTTCCTTTTGGTGAATTATTGCTCATCACGATTTAACTAAAACGCACTCGAAAGGGCGTCGTCTCGCCGTTCTCGATCGCCCGCCGGGAGAGCCGCGGTTAAACCCTAGCCGCGAGGTAAGGACCACCGGTTTGAATCTACGCATCTCTCTCTCTCTCTCTCTCTCTCTCTCTCTCTCTCTCTATGTATTGTTACTGATTGAACTCCTCGATTTTTTAGGTGGTTGCCGTTTGAATTGCGAGCAGTTGCTTGTGTTTTTTCTCATGTTATTTTGATGTATCTGGCGTCGGATCGTTTGGAAATTGCCGAGGTTTATTAGTCCGATTAGTTGGGTATGTGCAGCAGTGGGATTCGGTGGTGTTGAGGGTTGAGGTGGTAGGGTTGTTCTGATGCGGGATTGGTTGTCAGGCGCTGATTTCTTTCGTTGCCACTGGATTTTTGTTCGCCATTTTTATTTTTGCATTTAGATGTTCGAGTTATGTTCCTGCGCAATGGAGAACCTTTTAGAGCAAAAAGGAGAGTGTTTTCCTTTTTGTTAAAGGGAATTCATGGCGCATATAGACACCAGTCGGTGGCCTTTTCAGAGCATGATTCGTTAATCAAGCTAAATGATGTTTCTGTTTTCTCTTAAAGTTTGGTAAAATCATTCGAAATTCTCTTTGCTTCTTTACTGAGGTATAGAAAGTTTATAATTTAATAGTAGGAATTAGAATGAACGATTGCAAAATGCTCCCTTTTTTCAGTTTCATTTACGATACTCAATAGGTCTTGTTATGGCGAGAATTAGGATGGGTGGTTGTTGATAAAAATTTAGATTTTTCATTCTTGTGTGGGCTCTGTGACACAGGGAACTGCCTTAGTTTTTTTATTCTCCTTTTTTTTTTCTTTTTGGAATTTTGGTTTTATGAGGAACTGATGAGACAAATATCTTTCTTCACTTTCATGTATTTGGGAGAAGCTGATGATGTAGATAGTTAATTGCTTTTATAAACATTGTTGCATTGAGGTGAGACATTGTTGTTCATTACTACAGGGCTATGAGATTCAATACCTCTTGGTCAAGGGTGGGTGACTTGAAATCTCTGATTGACACATTGTAAAGGTTGAATCCTTTGTCGGTTGATCTATTGTCTACTTGACCCTCCCTGAAGTATGCCTCGAGTGAAAAGACTCTATGAAGTCTGTAAAGCATCATTCTCCGACGGTGGGCCCATATCTGCTGAAGCTCTTGAAAATGTACGGTCTTGTTTAGGTGAGAAACATACCATTTCTCTACTTACATGTTTTTTTTTTGTGCTTCCTTTTATCTCAGTTTTGGGCTGAAAGTTCTATGTTAATTTGAACAGTGAGGCATGCTACTCTGCCCATTATTTATCCTCATACTTTTTGTATACCACGTTTTCTTGTTAAAGAATATGGCTAATAGAGCACCTCTGGAATCATATTTTGCAGACTAAACAACATGATTGAATATATAATGAACGATGCACATTCAAATCATGTCAAAGGAGACTGTTAGAGTAATTGATGAAATAAGTATGTCATTTTGATTTTGTGACCAAAAAGAAACTTTGCATATTAGCAAGTATGGTTATTTGGCCATATATAGGTGACTGTTACTTGACTAGTATTCCCATAAATTATCAATTTCATCGCATGATTTCTCCATGGGTGAATGGGATCAAACAATAATGTTTAAGATTTAGCTTTCAAATCATAATTGAGCATTTTTAATTTCTTTCAAAATCCCTCTTGTACCTCTCATTGTCATAGTTAGGGATTCAATCTCTTTGTACTTTAAGTTTCATAGTGCATTTATTGTCTGTACATATGTAAAATTATCTCAAATTCTGTTTCATATATATACCAAATGATAAAATGTGATTATCATGGAAGGACAGTTTGATCTACTTGAGCTTTCGATTCATTGATGAATTTGGGAGATATTTGTTGAAACATGCAAATTAAGCATCGTATCAAGGGGTAGTTTGTTTCTAGTCTACCATTGTAGAATGAAAAACTGTGAAAGTCAATTCTGCATAGGTAGTCATTCAATAGTTCCTTGCAAAATTTGGAAAAACTTTATATCATTAAGAAATTGCTGAATACTGAATGTTTCTGATAGTTCATATAGGTTTTATGGATCTAATTTTCATTTCAACTATTTTTTATTGTTTATGATAGCGGTATACCAGAATGCATGTGGATCTGAACAGCTAATATCACTCATTCACTGGGTCTAATAAACCATAATAGTTAGCACACTACAGAGTACTGACAGTTAAAATGACAAATATTGGTTGGTATATATTTGTCTCACTTGAAACTAAACGCCATTAACTCTTCTTGACCCTATCATCAACTTCGTATTTAAGTTGATGATGGTTTTCCCACTTTCTTGTCTTTTTATGTAAAGTTTCAGTTTTGTGTTCATTCTCTCATTGTGCTAGTCTTTTTTTAGTTGAGTCAACAACTTTTTTTAGTTTTGTTTTTGTGCAAAATAAAAATCTGTAAATGCCGCATTCAAGTAACAAAATCAATATTCTTTCTCTGTATTTGCTTTTGAGAGGATTGCTAGCTGAGATACAAGTGCTTCAAGCTTAGTGTCCTTTCCAATAACTTGAGTGATTTTGTCTATGAAACGCACTACTTTATCTATTATGTTAACACTCGAGGATTCATCTTGTATCCTTTTTATGCTTGTTTTGTTTCAACATGGTTAAGCTTCCTGTTCATTCCTTTCAGTTGACTTTGCTCTTCACCACCTTGCATTATTCTGTATTGTTCATCTGTTATCCATTTGATTGCTTTATAGCACATTTGAAAAGCTGATAATCAAAAAGTTCTCACGGATGATGTGAAACTCTCCCTGGTATTCTTCAAGTATTTGTTCATGCTTTGATCGCTCCAACCACTTGCATGCATAAAAAATCATACTTTTCACATGCACCTTTTCCCTTGGTAAATTTGGATCCTTGCGATCCGAAAAGGTCTAGTTGTTGTTTCTTATTCCGTAAAGTTCTTGGAACTTTTATTCAAGGATGTAACTATTTCTGTTTGATATACTAGTTAGGTTATATTCTTCTTTCCAATTGTAAGAATAATTGAAAAGATCACATCCTTGCTTTGTGGTATATGGTTTGACTAAATTTTGCAACCATAATTATAGGGATTAATTAGAGGAATCCCACTAATAACTGTTAACTGCAAGCCCCCAATAATTTGAAAATACTAGGACACCTCTTGAACTTTCCATCTACTGAAAAATGTGCTGATAAATATTATTTTCTTGTATTATCTCTATCCTTGTCAGCAAAATAACTCAGTGAACACCAACTTCCTCTATGAGGCAACCTATAATATTTTTTGCCAACGAAGTTATGATGCCATCATGATTTTTGCTGATAAGAGCAAATATGCTAAACCACTTTACCAGGTGCTTTCAGGTGAACTGGTTTGCACAGCAGTATGACAAAAATTCAGGTAGTATCCCTTTTTATCCATTAGGGGTTTTTGGTGTCGATAACAAATGCTTGTGTATGTGTGGTGGGAAAGAGACTCCCACTAAATTATACTCGCTAATTTAATTCATGGCTTGTTTCCTTGCAATTTGACTTGCTTTTCGACTTGAGTTTTTCCAACCTCACTTTGATTTTTTCAGATGATATTAAACCTTCTGACGTGGGACTTGAAAAGGAGGCTCAGATAGCACGAGGGTGGAAAGTTTCCGTGAATTCAAATGGAAGAAGAGGGCGTAATGGAAATAATCAGTGCCCACCTCCTATCAAATATCTACATGTACATGAGTGTGAAAACTTTTCTGTAAGAATCTGATCTTTTGCTGGAGTAGGTCTAAGAAAAGTTACTTGATTTACAACATTCCTGCAGCTTTCTAACTCATTCTTATTATTTCTGTCTCTTATCTTGAAAAGAATGAAGTCAAGATCTTCTGTTGAATAACAAATTATAACTGTAAATGAAATGAGGATATCTTGATTTTCTCTAATTATTCTACAGATTGGGATATTCTGCATGCCACCTTCATCTGTTATTCCACTTCATAACCATCCAGGAATGACAGTGCTGAGCAAGCTTCTTTATGGGACAATGCTTGTCAAATCATATGACTGGATTGATACTGAGGGATCTGTTGATCCATCTGAAGGTTTGTGCCCCTTTGTGAATAGTTTCTTGTGAGTTATGCACATAATTATATTTCTCTTGTGTAGCAACTTCTCTTCACTAGATGCTTGTTTTCTTTTGAGGGGTGCTTTCCAATGCATGTAATCATTTCCTTGAATAGTTAGTTATCTTCTGAAATTGGTGGTATTAATTCTAAAAGTCTTAATCTTCTCACTAAGATCACATGTTCTGGTAATTTTCTTAATTTTAGGCTCACAGCACCTGGTAAGCGTTCAATGTTAATTTCACTATACGAAATGAAGCTTTCTTAACATCCCAACTTACTGGACTGAAAGAGAAAAGTCAGACAAAAGCTGGCAACTAATTAAAAGTCACATTTTTTTTCTTTGATTATCACTGAACATTGCCCTTGATTGACAAAAAGGAGATAAAATAGAGATCTAAGATGTCAATTTGAACAGCATGAAAAAGGAAAACAGATGATGCTATTACAATGTAGTCCTACTTGAATAAGATGTATTGGTTCAAAATCTCAAGTCGTACCTGAGTTTGAGACTTTGACTTGAACTATTATTTTGACTAGAACTACTATTTCCGTATCAGTGTCTCGACATATGATGCTGGTGGAGAATTGGAGCGGTAGAAAGAGGAAAAAGAAGAGAAGACACCTATATATTTAAGTTCAGATTTTATGTCTCATAAGGAATGGTGCGATTTGACGTTGAATTGTATGGACACAAGATAAAAAAATTATTTTAATTCATCTTGATGCGTTTTATAGGATGCTAAGGGATATCGTCAGTATAACATGTTACTTAATGACATAATTGATGCAGCAACACATGATAAGGTACTTGTGGCCAAATAGTATCAAGTTCACGAATTTGTCAAAATGATATGTTTCGACCGGGTCATCCGGCATGGTACGAGACTACACAAGTAATCGAAAATGATACTCAGTGTCCTTGACACAAATAATCGAGATTTGTGACAACAAGGAGTTTCAGGAAACAACATTATCATAAGACTAGACGAACACAAATAATAACAATAAAATGTATAACAAGGAGTTTAAGAATGTTCATTCAGTAGAAAACTCCTCTCGATACTCATAGTGTGCTTGACCATTAGATGATAGCTTCTTGACTGAGATTCAAGAACAGCTAGCAGTATCTTGAGTATATATATTCAACTTAATGGAGAAAAAATATTATATCATTGAAGCTTAAGACAATGTCAAAAGAGATGTTTAAATAACCCTTTTAGGTTGGTTTGGGTCCTTATACAATTGCATTGTAGAGATTCAGTTGATATTTAGTCACCTTGGGGAGTGGCTAGTAGTTAGGTTTACCTACCGCTTGAAAGTCTGCTCTGCTCTGCTCAGTAAAGTGCAGTTTTCAGTTAGCTAGTTTCAAGGTTATCAAAACATTAGTAAGTTGGGAAAAGGCCTAGTAACATTTCCTAAGGTTATCTAAATGATTGCATGATATGCAAGAGGATGGAATGGGCTGAATTATAATGATTTGGCATATTACATTTTTTCAACTTCTTTGATCTTTTCTTTATCTTTAATCCCATTGTATTCTGCGAACTTTTGTCTCCTAATTCTCCAAGTATCTTCACATCTAATGTTGTTTTCCATATATTTCTGACTCATGTCCATTTAGCTACATATTTTGCACTTTTGCCCAATGAAATCATCGAAAACATGAGATCATCAAGTCACCCAGGTACTAAACCTTGGGCCAAAAAAGTTGCACTGACAAAGTAATTTGACTATACATAAGCTAATATGCATCATCTGAGATCAACTAAGTTAGAACTGAAGAATAGCCAAGCTTTACAGTAAAAAGGTATCCTGTTTATTTACTTTTGTCAACATTCTCGGGTACCGTTTGAAAAAACTCTTCCTGGCAAACACACAATCATTAGAAAATGCTTCTAACAGTAAATATACATTATGTTTGTAAGGATTATACTAAAAGGAGCAAGATGTTTTTGCACCTTTTTTGATAATTTTCCAACTATCTCCCACTCAACATAGTTTCAGCCTATTTTGATGAATCAAAAAAAAATATGCTTCTACTGATGATCATAAGTTGATTTCCTGTGGGAGGGTGGCTTAGTCCCATGTGCAATGTAGACAGAATACTCTTGGGCACTAGAAGAATGAGATGTTCAAGATAGATTGCTCATGTCATTGTGAAGTTTGTCAGAGGTTGATGTCAGAATAGAACCTAAAGAAATTTTTTTGACTTAGGAAGACAAATCTATGCTGAGGTTTATATTATACACTTTTTTGTGGTTGATTTTGAACTTGGACCATATTTTCAAACCCTTGCATTTCGTTCGTAGCTCATTTGAGATTATTGCCTATTTTGATGAATCAAAAAATAAAAAAGGAAAAAAAGTGCTTCTACTGATGATCATAGGTTGATTTCAGGGTGGCTTAGTCCCATGTGCAACGTAGACAGAATGTACTTTTCAGTACTAGAAGAATGAGATGTTCAACGATTGTTCATGTCATTGTGAAGTTTGTCCCTAATTGATGTCAGAATAGAGCCTATGAAAAGTGTCTAACTTTGGAAAACAAATATGTGTGCTGAGGTTTACTATCATATACTTTTTTGTGGTTGGTTTTGAACTTGGACCATATCTAAAAACCCTCTCATTTCACTTGTAGCTCATTCGAGATTATTGAAAGGATCTATTGGAGAAATGACATTAAACTTTCTATCTCTAATAGCATTAAATTGCATTTTATAAGAGAGATGATTTGATATAACAACTGTGGCCAAATTGGCATAGTATTATTTTCAGACTCCACCCTTGTTGATTGTAGAAGTAGCTCATTTTTAGAATTGATTTAACCATGACCAATTTTTTATGTCGATGTTCAATACCTATCATTATGAATGCATGAGGCAGGTACCTTTGTCTCCAATATGACTAAAAACTTAACATTTTCATCTGAGTGAATCCTATGATCTTTCCATCTATCCGTAAGTTTGCTTGTTGCTTTTGTGCTTCAAATAGCTGGGATTCGTTTGGGAGCATGTCACGCATGTGCTAATTTCTTACCTTGAGAAGAGTGTGTGCTTGGATTCATTCAGAAATTCAAGGTTAATTAGGATTCTTGAATCATTCCATTGCACAATAATATCCACCATAGTAGAGCATAATTTATTTTCTGACTTTGCACCTTAATTTTGCTCGAGAATTACATGTAAATGATCTTATGTTTTTCAGCTCGATCAGCAAAGCTCGTTAGAGATGGCCAGATGACTGCGCCCTGTGGGACAACCATCCTCTACCCTACAAGCGGTGGCAACATTCATTCTTTTAAAGCAATAACTCCCTGTGCTCTTTTTGATGTTCTATCACCCCCATACTCATCAAATGATGAACGCGATTGCACTTATTTCAAGAAGTCAAGAAAAAGTTCATCCGGTACAATTTTTTATGAATTATTACATACCTGTATTGTTGCTAGTCCACCATAATGTCTCGTGATGGTGTTATAGCTATGCGTTATTTGAATTCCTTGAAGGTGTGTTACCTAGTGGTGTAGATGCTTCAAAGGTGGCTTGGTTGGAAGAGTGTCAACCGCCGGAGAGCTTTGTCGTTCACAGAGGGCCGTACAGGGGCCAAATCGTCAACAATCAATGATTTCCCATTCACTGTATTATAGACTTTCATTCCGATTAGCTCTTTTAACATGGGGAAAACATGGGTTTGATATCTGTTTACCTGCAGCAATATGATTTCAATGACTTTTCGGCATCTTGGTAGTCAGGAAGCTTGTTGTGTATCATACACAGACATCTCGTATCATTTCCACAATCCTTTCTCTAGTCGAAGAATGGAAGTGTTCTTCATCCAAGGAACTACTTCGGCGGTCAGAATAATAATTCATCCATAAGCCATCAAAGGCACCTTTACCTGATCTGATCTTTGTTTCAGGTGACATGATCTATCTTTCTTATCAATCCCTTTAGTACTTTACTCAAGTTGTCGCCTATCGCCCTAATAGAGCGAACAAGATTTTGTGTAAGATATGGAAAATGCTAGTAGTAACTAAACTTGTTTTGAGATTTTGAAGTGATTTCTTGGCTGGTTTATTTGCAGGACTATGAACTCATCAGATCATTTGGCTTTTCGATGCACTGAATATTTTGGAAGTATTTTTTTGGAGTGTTTGTCTATTTGTTTTGGTTGGTTGATCCTATGTTTTGGTGGTGTTGCTATCAGTTTTAGAAGAATATTTTTGAATTTAGAGAAGAAGAGGCTTAAAAATGCACACTAATTAACACATGAACCATTGCCCTCTTTGATCCTTTACTTCTCGAACTGTTTTAGTCTGTCGTCTCCCAATCTCGTCTTATACGCAGCCTTTTTGTACTCCCTCCAAGTAAACTCATTGTATCTCCGCTCCTCCCCTTCTACCATTATCTCCTCCATTGCTGCGATCCTTGTCTCCTCGGCTGGCCCGAAGAAGTATATCATCGACAACCTTGACCTTTCGGTGTCCGTCACCACCACTCGGTGCTTTATGCTCTTGAACCTCCCGTTCGTCAAAACCTATCACAACATGATCACAATCAACTACACAAGTCTCTATCGAAAGGGAAATTATTTAGTGTTCTTTGGCGAAGAATTGGGTTTCGATATAGTAGTTAGTTAAGGACTCCTCATAAGGAGAAATCATAAAATTGGGAGGGGGATGCAATCTATCAGAGGTCATATTCAACTTTTTCCAACATTTATGTTTTTTCATAATAACATTATTTTTTTAAAAAATATTATTATTATTTTTTAAATAAAAAAATTGCACAATTGAGGGTAACAACGATAGTGGTTAATTGTGTCTTGGCCGACATCAAAGGTTGAGATCAGCTTGGTCATGATTGACGATCGAGACTGACCTAGTCACGATCAGTGTTAGGTCCATACTTTATTTTTTAAAGTATATTTTGGAAAATAAATGTACTCTTTGATAAATATAAAAGTTAAGGGCCGTTTTCAGTATTATTGAAAGTTTAGTAAATTGCTGTAAAAAGGGTCTTCATGTATAATTGCAGAAAGGCCCCTTAATAGTTTGCACGAGCTAGCCCGCTTTGAATCTCAATTCATCATGGGTGAATGGTCGAGATTAAATATTTAAATTGTAAACATATAGGGGCCTTTTAACAATTTAATTTTGATTGGATTTTTTTTTTTTACCTGCATAGCGTCGCCGACGTTGACGAAGAAAGCCCGGCGGTCCGGCGGGACGGCGACCCAGCTGCCGTCCTTTCCGGAGACCTGCAGGCCGGAGGCACCGTCGGAGCGAAGAACCGACATGATCTGCGGGTCGGTGTGCTCTCCGAACCCGGTGAGACCGCCGCCATTGAACCCCTCGTGGAGGAGAGGGCAGGGAGGGTAGTGGTTCAGCCGGAATATTCCGTCACTCTCCTCCCCCGTTACTATCTTGCTCAGGCGATCTATTTGCTTCATCCTGAGGCCCTCCGCCACCAGCTCCAGAATCTCTCCGGCGAGCCGCTTCACGGCGACCAAGTACTCGCCCAACGACGAGCTTAAAAAAAAACAGAGTATAATCGATTTGATCATGAACAGTGGATAAACACGAGAAAATCAAGAAATTTTTCATGGAAAAATCATCAAAAATATAGAGAAAAACCAAAAATAAATAAAAAAATGATGATGATGATTAATGTTTACATTGGGACGGTGGGCGTCGAGGATACTGCGAAGAGGAGATACTCCACCCAACCGACGTCGCCGTTGCGGCCGATCGTCTGGTGGCCGTAGCCGAAGGGGTCGGCGGGTCCGATGGCGCTCTCCTTGTCGGCCGGCGGGCGGGCGAAGAAGGCTGCGGCCTCGGCCTCGAGCCGGCGCAACAGCTCGAGGGGAATGCCGTGGTTGACGACCTTGAAGAAGCCCGAGTCCTCGCAGGCCTCGATGATGGCGGCGGAGGCGGCTGTGCGGGGCTTCGAGAGGTCGACGACGGATATGCTGCCGGCGGCGAGCTTGGGCGGCTTCACGAGGGGGATTTGGTGGAGGGCGGGGTTGGATAGCACCACCATGGCTGCTGGTTGTGGAGAAAAACAGAGTATTGCATGGCTTTGTGGGGTTGCATTCCATTGGGGTTTTATATAGGCCCCAACGTAGCTTCTAACCATGCGTTCCACAAGAGTCTATTTACCATCTTACTTTGCTAAGATGTTTTATTATAATAAAAAATAATTACGTTAATCTTAAATATCTTTAATAATTTGTTAAATAAATAGAGAATGATAATTTTATTAAAAATTAATCACTATTCCATAATAAATCTGTCATTTATTAATCAATTAATACAATATAATATTATATTTATTATACATAATTTTATTTTACATAGCAAAAAATTATTTTAGTGACTCAAATATGTGAGCACAAAATCATGCATTAATAATTTTATTATTGAGCCAGACCTCCGCTTCCTTTTTCACGGCTTCATAGTCTTCCTAATTTACCTCGGACTATATTTTTTGATATATGATAATAGTGAACTAGAAATTATATATTATCTAGGCTAATCGGTTGATGATAAAAATTATATATATATATATAAATAAAATCTTATGCTTCTTTCCTAAATTTTAAAATGGACTTCTCGAGCTAACGCCCGAGTAAATTAACATTTGCCTCCGCCCTTAGCTATATATATTTTTTTTAAAATTTATTTCCTATTATATTTTGAACTATTCATATATTTTTTTTTATCTAGAATGAGAATAATTAAATTAATTTTCTTTAAGAAATATTATTATTAGAATTTGAACACCCTTTCTACCATAATAATAAAGTCCTTATATTTAGATATGAATTGTATACATCAACATTTAAAGCACAGCAAAAATGGAGTTTGATGGTGATTATTAAAGTTTCCTCCCCTTCTTTTTCATATGTGAAGTACTCTATATGTTTAGTCATGATCAAATCATCATTTCCTTTATTTGTTTTATAGGAAATACAAAAAATAAGAAAAATAGTCCATGTTTATCCACATCAACAGGTTAATAGAGGAATTAAATTTGTTTAGGACAAGATGTATATATATATATATATAAACCCAATCTAATTAGATTCTGCCGCCGCCGTAAAGTGAGAAGTCAATCTACGAGAAAAGCCAAGTAGATCCACTAAATCTAATTAGTGGATTTAGTGAATCTTCCTCTGTGGATTCCTTGGCGTGCTGTTTGTTCCTTTGAGCCGACGTGATGAACATTGTTAATCGACTAAGTCACTAATTTTCAAAAATTATTATTTTATTTGAGACGTTTAAAGTGATATATTTTAACAATATAAAGGGTGTTTTTTATTTAGTTATAAATTTTAAAGTGGATTTACATGCAAAATTTAAAGTATATTTTTGTGTATATTTTAAATGCTATTGAATTATATTTTATGTATTATAGATCCTACTAAATTGCTACTAAATTATATTTAATTGGCATTAAATTTTATCTTAAATGTGCCCATATCATAAGCCATAAAATTTGTGCATAAAATTCATTTCAAAATTTGAGTGTAAAATAAAAAATATCCTTATTTCATGAGGATAATGCAAAATCCTAATTAATATACGAAGGTGATAATAATTAACACAAATGAAAATGTATAATGACATCTGTATTAATTTAAAAGTTAATATATGTTATCTCTTAAAAAAATATAAAATTCACATGCCACATAACTATTATATTAATAACACTTATTATTTATGAATTTCATTGTCCATTCATTTCTTTTTATTCTTATTTTATATTAAATAAATAAATACATGATTTACATGCAGGCAAATAATTTTTTTTTTATTTGTTCAATAATTGCATTTAAAGAATTGAATATTGGCATAATTCACTCACATTGATTATAATATCATTGGAATGTTATAGTACTCACACATTAATGTCATTAACATTAATGTAGTACTCTAAGTGATATTATAGGGAATGAATTGAAAAAAATAATAATGAAAGATTAATCTAAAAGAATCAGATAAACTCAGATAAAAGGAACCAATCAGGTAAGAGATAAGACTTCCTCTCATTCCTTTGACATGATACAATCATTCCTTATCTTAAAGCAAGGGAAATGATTGGAGAAAGAGACCAAAATTATTGAACAATCTACAAAAAAAAATTATTTTTTAATTTTGATAATTAGGATCACACTGAGGTTGGGGACTTGGATATGATTTTGTCATTAAGAGATGACTGATTGCTATTTGTGTCCTAATTATTGATGTGAGTATGAATGATTGAGTCCCTACTCAGGCCAAATAAAGGTGAGAGTGATTTTGATGAAGAAATTTGTTTTCTTTTGTTGATGGTGTATACTGAGATGGAATGGAGACAACAACTTGGGATTTAACTAGACATTATGCTAATCTTTCAAAGCATGAAGAATAAGAAATTCAAAATCCTAATTCTCTTTTGAAAGAATTCTCTTTAATTCAAAATCTATATATTTTCATAGCTAACTTTGTTAATCCTCTAAGAAGCTGGAGATTACCAGTCCTTGCACAAACTCTGCTCTAGATTGCCTGTTTTCCCTTTCCTCGGGAGTCAATGAAGCATCAGTGCCACTGAAAATAATGCTTTGGGGGTTAGAATTAGGGTTCCAAACAAGATAAAAATATTCTATTATACAAAAAAGCAACAACCAAGAAATGGTTTAAATTTATGATTATATATGGA
Source organism: Hedychium gardnerianum (assembly GCA_038050645.1). Classification (NCBI taxonomy): domain Eukaryota; kingdom Viridiplantae; phylum Streptophyta; class Magnoliopsida; order Zingiberales; family Zingiberaceae; genus Hedychium; species Hedychium gardnerianum. The sequence continues at coordinate 3,976,682 of JBBUKS010000073.1, forward strand.
TGAATATATCATGTATTTGGTTTTATTGTACATTACTGTATTGACTTTTACCAAACACAACTACTGAGATCAATTTCACTGTCATTTTATACAATCCAAGTTGACTTTTCAACATCTGATTTTCCCATAATTTTGGAACTCTTAGAGAGTGAGATATAGCGCAAGACCATTTGAAATATCAAGATGAACTAACTAATACACTTAAAGACCTAATGTCATTTTCATGGTGAATACAGATGAATACGCAAACGAATATACCGAATGAGAAATGAAAGGGCAAGGAAGCTAGTACCTCGGTTTTTCCGCTCTGGGTTCTTCTTCTTCTTCTTCACGGCGAGAGGAATGTGTTGGAGTATGTACAACATTGGATTGATTCGATGAATTACCTAAGGCAGGTGAGATGTTGTTTTTTGACATAGCTGCTAGAGGATTAGATCTATTCATGGCTGAGGCTCTAATCCGATGAAAATATTGTAGATAATCACGTCTCTTTATGTAATGCAAAGTTAAAGAGACAATACAAAAGCATATAAATAATTTGTCCTAAGAATTTATTTTCTATTCCAGTTGACCAAATCAGATGAACAACAAAGTGAAAATGATTTCCAAACAAAGTTGAAATTTAAATAAAAACTAACAGAGATTTGAACTGATACAAACCATTTTCTGTTTGGAACTCAAAAGTTGAATTATGACAGGAAAAAGGATATATTCAATAAGTTTCCGTGAACTACTACGATGTGATAAAGCATTTTCTTATGATTCCAATCGCAGATAGGACAAGACTGCAAAAAGAACTTATGGTTAGTAATCAGACTCCTGCAAGAGCAAGATATCAAAGTTTGAGGATAGACATTTTGTAGAAAGTAAAGCACTTTTCTTATATTCAATAACAGTTAGTCTTCACTATAGGATTTCTAATAAACACAAATTCATCTTAAATTCGTAGAAAAGAAACAGCAATCTTTGGAGTAATTGAATTTTTTGTTTTTGAAGATCAAGGAGCATCCCTATTTAGCCCTTGAGACTAAACCTTCATCTGTGGATACAGTTTAGAAACTTAGTTCAAGACTAACTGTTTTGATTTGATACAAGGTTTTTCATCAGCTAAATTTTGAATAACTACATCACCAAAACTTCCATACTAATCTTGAAAGTGTCATCAAAGTTATAAAAGGCTGGTTTTTGAATGCAAAAACAGCTTGAGAATATGAATGTCATGAGGCATTTTGTTTCAAACAAATCATTCTTCTTAAAAATAACATTTTGAATTGTTTCTAGCACATCGGAGCTTCTCCTGCAACCGAAAGCATATGAAAGAAACAATTCTGTCTAAAATCCCGTGGAGAAGAGACTGAAATCGAGAGTACTCACAGCGTACGTTGATTCGTAAACATGATCCTGTCCGAGATGAGAGCAGAGCGAGCCGAGTTCATGGAGGTCGTTGCAGTAGGGGCAGGGCAGGGCCCTTGGAATCATCCCACCCTTCGTATTGAATTCAAAGACGCTCAAATCGTCTGAAAAGATTCGATTAGGGTAAGTAAGATCGCGGATTCTCGACGGAGAAGAAGAAGCCCCGGATCGGGAGAAAGAAGGGCGGCATTGGGATCGATCGGGAGAGAAGAGAAGGCACCTGGATGAAGATTGACGCTTTCGAGTCGGGTCATCAAGTCCCAGACCGACCATCTCCTGTACGCGACGTCCATCCAAGGCAACATGCGACCCATTTGGGGAAGACTGGAGAAGCGATTTCTTCAAAGCGAAGACGACGATTCGAATTTACGGGAAAAAACGAAATTACCGGCGATTTTTTTTTCTTTTCTAAATCAGATAAAAATGATTTTAATCTATACAATTATTATAATTATAGTCAAATTGATTTTTTTTTTGATAATTTTTATTTATTTACTGATCAGATCAAAATTATTTAATCGATAATTTTTATTTCTAGTCGATTTAGCTAGTAATTTTTAAAATTAAACTTGGTTCAAATATAGCACTTCTGAGTTCAAGTTGAAAGTTAGTTTCATAGTTAGAAATGTTTTGAAATTTTTTGATAATTTTAAACAGAATAATTTAATCTTCTGAAAAATATTTTAGTTTCATAGTTAGTCATCATTTATGATAATATAAAATTATATGATTAAGATTAAAATTACGTGTTAGCGATCTAAAAATTATTAGATTTTCAATAAATTGGCTATTATATTACTTGTAGTATATATCCTTATTATAAATTATAGGACCCTAAAATATAATTGAGTTAGTTATCACATGATAAATTTATAAAATTGAAAAATACTCTTTCATAAATTTATTTTAATTTATTCCATTTAATGATATGAAACCGTTATGGAAGTCACATATCATCGTGACATTGTGGTAATTGAATAATTTATTTTAGTATATGAAATGTGATATGGTTTACAAATTATAAACATCCTTTTTTTAATTATTATTTGGATATGTATCTGTTTTAGATTATTGAGCATGTTTATATCTATTCTTTTGTTAAATTTATTAACCTACAAGTCCATTTTTTTTAATGCTGATGTCATTCAAATTATTTCGCTTAACATGTCAACTGAGCAAGCTCTTGTTCCTATTGAACTCTCACAAACAACACTTAATGCTACTACTACATTAGTTATTCTTCCATCTACCGATCATTCAGATTCATCAACTATGATCTCAAGATTTTCACGGTTTACAGTTGAAATAAATTTATCAAAATATTTATATATTATTTTTTTAATTGACATAACATAAATATATATATTTTTTGTGTGCGTAGGTCATCATGCAAACAATCATAGTTATCTAATTATGAAACCGTTACATTAGCGGCCCTTCATATCGTCCACTATCATTGAGAGGGAGGTAAAGCGAGAAAGCCCAAGTGACACACTATAAGAAAATCCTAGAATAACGATGGGAGTCCTGACTGAATTTTATTTCGTCGGAAACCCTTGACAGAATAAGGATTCCGTCAGCAATCATCGACAAAATCGCAATTCCGTCAGAATCAAGATTCCGTCGGAAGCCCCTCGACAAAATCTTGATTCCGTCGGGGGTTTCCAACGGAATAGCAATTCCGTCGGAAGCCCCCTGACGGAATAGCAATTTCATCGAAGGCCCCTCAACGGTATTGTGATTCCATTGGTATGTGATAAAAATATAGTACTTTTTCCCGACAATTTCAATCGGGCCTACCGAAGGAATCCTAATTTCGTTGGGGACATAATTCCGTCGGTATATGATAAAAAATAGGTCATTTTTTGTCCAGGCAATTTCAACCGAGTCTGCCGACGGAATATGTATTCCGTCCGACGACGGAATACATATTCCGTCAGGAGTCCTGGTTGAAAAATTAGGGCTAAGCTCTGATTTTTCTTACGAGCAGCCTCCCGACTCCAGTGGCGATCTCGATTCCAACATCCTCTCCGATAAGCCCCTCTCTCTGCCATCTCTCTCCGACAACCAGCTCGTGGTTGTAAGTTCGGGCGGTCGCCAGCTCGTGGCCGCAAGTTTGGGCGACTGCTAGCTCATGACCGCGAGCTTGGGTGGTCGCGAGCTTTGTCGGCTGCCTGCTCGCGGCCGGTAGCTTGTGGCAATGGTCTTAGCCGACCACTTGCTGGCGGCTGGGAGGTTGCCTGATCGCCATCTCGTGGTCGGTAG
>JBBUKS010000073.1:3980459-3991466 GCA_038050645.1 Hedychium gardnerianum
CGTGATATGACATGATTTAAGTCATACTTACATGCATTGATTATATATGCTGACTCCTTTGTCGCAGGTATTTTGTATTAACGTATTTTGCAGGAGTTAAAGCAAAAGTTAGCTTCGGATGAACAAGGCTCGGTGTGCTAGAGACGCCTCGTATGGCTGGGGGCGCCTCAGTGCTGGAGGCACCTCAGATGGATGGCGGTAATCCGATCAGCCTCAATGGAGGCGCCCCCAATGGACTATATTCGAGCATCTCGACCAGCAGCAAATTACACAACTTCTGAATGCTGATTCTTGATTATACTGCTGCTCCGGGCTCCGAAACTGCTATACTATGATCATGTTGCGTCGAATCAACGCCAAAATCAACTTCTGCAGCAAGATCCTCACCAACACTAGTGCTTTTCATCATTCATCTATTAAGTTGGTAACGAATTTAAGTTATTTAATTATGTTATTGCATAGGAAAATATAGGGGTGTTACACTTTCCTCGTATTATGATCGATTGCTTTTCCGGAGGTTTCTCGGAAAAGGATTTTAGTAGACTGCCAAACGATACAATCCAAAAGGTCATGGGTCTTGGAGTAGGAGTAGGAGTCGGCGAAAGCTCCGACTAAGTAAAACCAACCGAATATTTTCTTTTCGCTGTTTTTAGTTTAAGTATTTTTTCGTTACGTGCTCTATTTTCCGAACAAGTTTTAAAAACGTAAAAATTAGTTTTTAACACATGATTTACTCTCTCTCATGTATATTTAATCCTACAATCCTAAGCACTTATCTACTTGTGGCAAAAGGCGAAACGCTCGCTCCCAGTGCCCCCGCCAGTCCGTCCCAGGACCAACACGGAGGAGGTAAATCATGAGGACTAATCTAACCAGTCCGAATAATGACTAGTGCATAAGGGGGAACATATCTTCCGAACATTGAGCCCTTCGCAGTTAACCTAAGAACTTATCTCCGAACTATGTCCCCGAGGGCAACAATCTTAGTCATCGAAGGAGCTTTCACATGCGTATCATATGATAAATTAGACAAAAAGGGAAAGGAAAATTATTGAAATATTGAAATCAATTCATGATAAGTCAATCGTTCCGGTCCGACGGCTAATATATTTATCATTGATTTAGAGGCATTGATGCATAATTTTTTATATTAAATTATAGAATTAATTTTTTTTAATCAAATCTTCAAATTTTAAGATTGTGATGATATAGAGATTCATTTTTTTTAATTCATCTGTCTTTTCAAATTTCAAGTAAACAAATGACATTAGAAAACATCATTTTCGGGGAGAACAATAGAAGAAGATGATACTTTTCCACCCATCTTCAATAATTTTAAGAAATTTAGTATTGAATGCCACCCAAATATACTTGTATTCATAAATTAAGATTGAGATACAAATCATCAAAGATATATAAGACTTCAATTCGCTATTCTACATCATCTAGTACATAAGTATATATGTATATTTTGCGAAAGATAATTATTGCACAAAAGATAAAAATATTTGAATTGAAATATGAAATGAAGATAATGCAGAGTCATAGACCCAACGAGAAATCAAAAGGTAAAAAATATTACAATAGTTTTTCATGCGACACCAACCTAATATCTAAGTCAACTCCTACTCACGAACATGATCTAACTACTTTTTAATATCTTATGTGGATATTTTATTATAGCAGATTGTTATTAGTTATTTGATCATTTACATTTTTTAATCATTTTTGGATAATTAGTTATTTATCATTTACTTTTTTTAATATAATTTTTGATATTTACTACTCAGTCAAAAATTCACATTTTTATTAGTTATTTAACTTAGTTTTTTAAAATTTATCGATTATTATTTTTTGAAATAATTAATAAATTGATAAAAATAAGTTAGTATTTTTTCAAAAATTTAATTTGATTGGTAACTCAATTGAAAATATCGACCATATATATATTGGCCTATACATTTTTATAAAAATTATAACCAAATATATATTTGATCAGTATTTTTAAAAAATTTATCAATTATTTATTTTAAAAAATTATTAATTAAATATATATTTGATTATTTTTTTTTAAAAAAAATTGATCTGACCAATATTTGTTTTTTAAAAAATACTAGCTAAAAATAATGGCCGCAAAAAAATTTCAACTATAATTTATATTATCAGTATAATAAGATTATCAATCATTTTTTTTTTTCACGTAGTGAAATCCAAGGCCAGTGATATGAATCTCTATCTTCCTCGTCGCGGCTTCTACTTTCTAGTGGAATCACTGTAGTGGAGTTCGATCGACAAAGAAAACGCAAGAGAAGGCGTGAATTTATAATTCGAATTCAAAATTTAGCGGGTTAAGCCAATCGAACCCAAACGGAACACCATTTAGATAAATACAGAAGTTAATTATATAAATTAAATTATAATTTAGGAATCTATGATTATAAATTAAATTAAGATAAAAATAAATCATTTAATTTAAAATTGAAATTGAAGTTAGAGATTTTGATTATTTAACTAATAAAATGTCGGTAAATGATGTTTAGTGAAATTCTATATGTAATCTCATAATTAGACGATTTAATTCAAATTTAGATCAGTTTAACCATTTTTAACATGCTTATTTCATAGATTAAAATCTCATATCATATTGAGGCACAGGCGAAACGAAACGTTTCGCTTGTCGACTGACATGACAACGACATCGGCCGCCCCACACGTCACCATGTGGACGCCTCGCATGAGTCCCTCAGCCTTGGCAGATGCCTTGCACGAGGCTCGTGGCTGTGCTGATTCCTCTTGTGAGACTGCGACGATCGAGCGACGCTGCATTCTTTCTTTTCAATTTATTTTTTTTTAACTGTGTTTTTCTTCAATTTAATTTTTTTAATTTTTTCTTTTAACTGTGTTTTTTTTTTCGATTTTTTTTTCAGAGTTTTTTTTTCAATTTTAATTTTTTTAGTCATTAATTTCCCCCCTATTCTTTCTTATTCTTCTCCTCCTATTTCAATTTCTTTCTTCTCCTTAAATATATAAAATTTTAAATTTTTATTCATTTTCTTAAATTTTCTAAATATGATTTAATTTAAACTTATTTAATCCTTATATCTAAATTTTAATTAATTTTTACTCAATCATCATTTTTAAAATATTAATTTAACCTAATAATAAATATCTATAATAATCTAATATATAATATATATTTTATATTTAAAAAATATCTAAATCATATCGACACATCACATCACGATATAAAAAATTATATTATTTCGATCGTAAATCAAATTTGATATCACTTAAAATTTTAAACATTTATTCTATTTAAAACACATTTCACTCTCTTTGGTTAGATGCTTGCTTCATCAGAGATATCTACCGCATTTAATCTTAAGTGTTTGCTACATACTCCCAAGGCTCAGCACAGATGATAAATACATGATATTCTATATAGATCGGATAGGAATCGATCCAAAGATTTCATCATCTACAAAGGCTCACCATGTATTTGCCACTTGTATTTTTGTTTAATCTCCCTCTATATGACGTGAGATTATTATAGAAAGTCGCTAATATGACGGTCTTACATTTTTTTTATGTGTTTGCTATGCGGCTTTCAATAATACTTACCTATTAACATATGTTACTTGAATAAAATAGGACCAATGTTGCACTTGCCCTTGGTTCCGAACAAAATACGATCGATATCGCAATTAAGAAGTTTCCAAATAGATTTTGTCAAGGAGCGAAATTCTTTTAAAACAATAAGAAATACTTTGCAAAATAGCTTACGAAGGGTACAGTCATCTACATCATGAAATGCTTGCACTGAATTGGTATGAACAATCAAATACTAAAAGGAAATTTTGATGCTCCTACGAATCACTGAACTCTGAAGAAAATAAAGTTGACCCATCGTCTTCATCTTCATTTCCTTCTTCCTCCCAAGTATCGTCAGCACCTTCTTCACAACCATCATCCAACTCATCTCCACTGTTCTCATCTTTTGATCCGCCTCTGTCTGTAGATCCTGTCCGCTTGTCATTGTGATACTCGTCGCCAAGAGAGTCGGGTACCTGATCATCATAATCATCTCTGCATGATTGGGCATTTTCATTGGATTCTAAGTCTCTGTTGGTATCATCGTATTTGGAGGAGCTGACTTGCCTCATGCCCCACTCTTTCTCGCCTGAACTCTGTGAGCAATCCTTAACTCTGGCCATTTTAGAGCTGCCAGTAATCCAACTGATGAAAAGTGACCGTTTATCAGTTGTGTAAAGACCGATAAAATTAGAGGCAAGAGAGATAAATAACTCAATTTGATTTTTGTTTTTGTTTTTGGCGACGGATACTTGAAGTTAAGCATATTACAATGTTAATATTTTGATTTATTTAATCTCTATCTTTTTGAGATGATTAATTCAAAAATTCACACTAGTAGTCACAAATTTCATTATAAACTATCTTTCTAAAATCAACACCGAAGGTGATGGAATCTTTTACAACAACCTTTCAAAGCTCTCAAATGAAATAGCAACAAGAGAGAAGAAGAAAGAAAATATTATAAGTTTTGACTTGGTTCTCTTTCTCTTGATTACTTGAAGATTTTGAGGATGAGAGCTTAAAATTGAGATGAGCAAAAAAATGACAATGGAACAATTGTTTAATTTTGTGCCCTAATCACTTTGTTAAACGCTTCAGAATCGAATTGTTTCTTTACTTTTTGGTCGTCACCAATTGATTGGAAAAACTCTCCAATCGATTACCGCTTGTTTGACTATCCGTTGAACAATCATTGACCCTAGATCGACGGTTGAGATTATCTCATTTTAAATCTTGATCGATTGATGTTAATTATCAATCGATTCACCATCCTAATCGATCAACCAATCGATTTGGGAGCCTTCTGTTTTCGCGAAAAAAAACCTACCAATAGATTGTTGGCAGTGTCCCCATCGATTTGGAAACTTTTTATTCTCGTGATAAAATCTCCCAATCGATTGTATTAATTAATTGACAATGGCCAAATCGATCAGTGAAGCAATTCAGAAATTTTCTGTGGGCTCGAATATAATTACCAATCGATTCATATTTTACTTGGCTAAACCCTGAATTTCAGGTTTAAACTAATCAATTGTACCAATTACCTCGTGTCAGATGAACCTCCTGTTCCCTGAACTTTACGCCTAGAGCTTCCTCATCTCTGAGTCTTCATGCCAAGAATTAGGTCTTCAACCTTCTTGGTCTTCTCTTGTCTTGCATCTGGTCTTCCGACCTGCATGGACTTCTTCTTGTCAAAAAATTCGATCCTTGACTTTTTTAGACTTCTTTCATCCTGCATACTTGTAACTTAAATTAGATCTAACGTATTAGCCTAAACTTAAATAATTGTCAATCATTGAAACTTTTGAGATATGATTGCATCAACAATCTCCTCCTTTTTATATTTGACAATCTATTTAGGTTTAGGCTAATTTTCAACATATCATAAGATCAACAAGATAATATCAATATAATACACATAAAGAAGTTTTCAAGATAATAAAGCAAGTCATGGTATGAAAAGATCATGTCAATATCAATCAAGCAAAGCATGAACTTAAATATCATATTTTTTCCCCCATTGTCAAATATCAAAACGAAGATAGCACGGACAAAAGAGAAAAACATGACAATGATAATAACCTTCCCCTTAATTTATGCATACTATATATAGATAGGAAACACCCCTTATAAATCACCCCTATGTTTCACATAAATAAACAATCAACAACAGAGTACTTCCTCTTAATAAATGCAACAATAGGGTACACCTTTATATCACATAAAAATAAATCACATAAAAAGTGACAGAGCACTCTCCCGTCAACACATAAACACACAAGGATAACAAGTCAAAATGAACCAAAACATGAAGAACCAAAAACCCAAAACATCACATAAACCAAAAACATTCATACAATAGGTGCTTGCAACGAGACAATAGTAAATGAATACATCATATCAAATCGGATAAGAAAATATAATCAGGCCAATAATAGGATCAGCCAGAGGAATGCCATCAGCCGGAGGATCGTCATCAGCCAAAGGGTCAACATCCAAAGGATTAACAACTGCTAGAGGAGGTGACTGAGGAAGAGGATAACCGACATCCATGAGCGCATTAAATCATGCAAGGATGTCACGCTCGTCTAGATACCATCAACACTGGTCTGGATATCAATCTGTCGCCTCTCAAGACTCTCATGCTGCGCACGCATCTCGGCCACCTGAAGGTCTCTCTCCCGATGTAGTTCCTCAAATAGTATATCTATGGTTTCCTCGAGCTCAAGAATGTAGGATTGAAATTTATCATCTCGATCGTACGCATCATACACAACATCCTCTCCCTGATCAGCTGCAACAAAATCTCTAGGAATAATAGCAACGGGTGCTTGTCTCCCAGCTCGTTGTCTTGGTCTCGACCCCTCACCTAACTGACGATCATCGATCCATCGCACACCAACGTCATTGGGCTCCATACTGGCCAAGGAAAAAGATCAAGCTGAGACTCTAGAATACTTGGCCGTCATCGGCTACAACCTGCCGCGTGAAACATCGACCCCCAAGTATGCCTACCACTCCATGATAAGATGACCAAAAGACATATGAACTATACCATGGGTTGGTTTAATGAAATGGATGATGCAATAAAATATATTCAATGTCACGTTTATGTCAAGAGTTTGATGAAGAGCATATAATATGAAAAGATGTGAAAGTCTAATGACAGCTAGTGCACGAGTCACAATAGGTAAAATGTAATTAATAATGACTTTGAACAAAGCATTGTCTGAAGCTAATATCTCAAGAGCAGAAAAAGAATTGATAGAAGCACTAGGTCCATCCGGACGAGATCGTTCAAAGAAATGCTCATACATGAAAGATATAAAGATATGCTAAAAAGGAGGAGATAAGAGATCAGACAAAGTAGGACTGAAAACAAAATCATTTGTGAATAAACGACACTCTAAAAATTCCTAAAAGACTGTAGGAGTAAAATCAAAATTGCATTTAGCAACGCGGGTTCGATATTTCAAGTCAGTACCAGATGAATACAAATTGTTATAGAATTTAACGATCAAACTCTCATTTATGTTTCGTTCATAGCAGACAATTTTCTCTAAATACTGACTAATGATTACAAAAACATCAAGACAATAATCATGAAAAAATTGACATTCAATCGACTGAGCAGGAATAAGCTTGAATTTGTTTAAATTAAATGCATGTTGGAGAGACGCATTCAGGAAACGAGAGTTGATTGGCGGTTGAGGTCGAGATGAACCCTCACCGGACTTGTGCTGCTTTTGTTTCTTTCTAAAGAGAATGAATGATGAATGCACCAACAATTCAAGAGCAACAAAAGAATATGATTTATGATGCATGAATGGAATGCAATAATCAATAGATTAGCAAATCTTTCGTGAAGAATGAAATCAATTAATGAAAATTAGGATTTAGGATTTTACTTTGGCGGCATTGGTTGCTCAGCAAGGTGAGGATAGGCTAGGAAGGAAGATGTGTTGTCCCAAGATCGTTGGAGAAGGAGTTGTCACCAGAGATAAGCCTTCTCCAAAAACCCTAGCTTTGTGTACACGTTGAGTAAGCTCCAGCCTAAAAATGAGGAAAGGAAAGGAAGAAAAACGCCAAAGGAACGACTAGTCTAGGGCTTACCAGAGTGACCTAAACGTCGGAAGCGACGCCGGAGAGACCGTTGGAGACGAAAAGGAGTGGGTGACACAATCGGCGATTGAGTCGGAAAAATAGGGCTCGGAAGAAAATCGAGGGGTTTGAGTCAATTAGTTAGGGCACGAGTATAAATCACGCCTACCAATCGATTTATGAGTTTCACCAATCGATTAGGTGAGTCTTTAATCGATCGACTAATCGATTTCGATCAATTTTGTGCTTGAAATTTGTTTGTACCAATCGATTGGTCGGAGCCGAATCGATCACCTTGATCGATTCAACGAGGTTCTGTGCTCGCAAAATTTCCTCACTATTGATTGACTCAATCAATTAATAAACATCAATCGATTAATGTGATCGATTAGGTGTTGTTCTGTGTACGTAAAAATATTCTTCAATCAATTTGCCAAGATATCGAATCGATTGAATCGTCGAAGAACTTGGCCTCAAAGCCTACAAACGATTTGCTTAATCGATTCTGAGCTTTTATGTGATAAATCACAGAATTCTCAATCGATTGGGATTACTGATAAACTCTAATAAACCTTATTTTTTTTTGTCTCATATCATGCCAAATTCAATGTTTAAAGACTTTACTCATGTGTATGAAATATAGATATGATATACATTGTGAAGTTAAGTGTGTTGGAATGGTTGGTTATGGGTTGCTTTCGTTGAAATGTCTAATCACGATCTTTGGATCAAAAATATATTAATCGTGTATTGATCTTCCCCATGATCGATCAAGTCAATGATTAAAAAAATAATCCTCTTGCTCAAAGTAATGCATCATAAAAAGTATTATAATCAAGAAAATTATTCCTAGCATCTCACTCTCGTCTATTGAACACAATTAAGGTAAAATGTATGTTCTTGTGAGATGCATTTTGATGGTAAAATGAGTTTTAAAAAAATTCGTCCTTGAAGTGATTATGAATGATTATTTATTTACTCAACAAGACACATTCCCAATTCCCTTCATAAATAATTAAATTCAATTTCAGGAAGTGGTTTAGTAAAGATATCGGCTAGATTGGATTTTGACTTAATATAACTAATGATAATATCACCTCTAGCCACATGATCTCGAATGAAATGATGTTTTACCTCAATGTGTTTTGTCCTTGAATGATGAACTAGATTTTTGATCAAGTTTATGGTACTCATATTATCACAAAAAACTTGTATATTTTTGTAGATGAATTATAATCCTCTAAAGTGTCAATCATCCATAACAATTATGACACATACTCTCCCATAGCTATATATTCGGCTTCGGTTTTGAAGAGTGCTACACAATATTATTTTTGACTTAACCAACTAACTAAAGAAGATCTCAAAAATTAACATGCACCACTAGTGCTTTTACGATCTAATTGCACCCGACATAATTGGAATCGAAGTACCCTACAAGATCAAAAGTTTCGGTTCTAGGATACCAAAAACTTACACTTTGAGTTCCCTTAAGATATCGGAGAATTCGTTTGACCGCACATAAATATGACTCCTTGGCACAATATTGATATCTTGCACACATCTATGACGAACAATATGTCAAGTCTACTAATTGTGAGATAAAGGAAACTACCTATGACACTACGATATAATTTTGGGTCCACTTCTTTGCCTTCAATATCATTGTCTAATTTTGTATTTGTGGCCATAAGAGTAGATATTTCTTTAACATTTTCCATCCCAAATTTCTTGATGATTTCCTTGGTATATTTAGATTAATGAATGTATATGCATTCTTTTGTTTGTTTAATTTGTAGTCCTAAGAAAAATATCAACTCTCCAATTAAACTCATTTTAAACTCATTTTCCATGTGATTTATGAACTCATTTAGATAGTTTTTGTTTGTGGAACCACAAATAATATCATCTATATAAACTTGGGCTACAAAAATGTCATCTCCACTATTTTTCTGAAATAAAGTAGGATCAATTTATTCTCTATGAAATCCTTTTGATACTAAAAATGTTGATAACCGCTCATACAAAGCACGAGGTGCTTGTTTTAGCTCATATAAGACCTTTTTAAGCTTATACACATGGTTTGAAAATTCTAAATTTTTAAACCTCGATGGTTGCTCAACATAAACTTCTTCCTTAATAAAATCATTCAAAAACATTGATTTCATATCCATTTGATAAAACCTAAATCCTTTATGAGCGACAAATGTCAACATCATCCTAATAGACTCCAATCAAGCTACGGGTATATAAGTTTCATCATAATCTAACTCTTCTACTTAATTAAAGTTTCTAACAACCAATCTAGCTTTGTTTCTCACAACCACTCTCTTATCATCAAGTTTATTTTGAAAAACCCACTTAATATCAATAATTAATTTTTTTTCGGATCTAGGAGCTAAATCTCAAACTTGACTTCTCTCAAATTGAAATAATTCATCTTGCATTGCTAAAATCCAATCTGGATCAAGCAAGGCATCATTAATTATTTTTGGTTCAATTTGGGAGATTAAGACAGTTTGACTTTCCTCATTTCTAAAGTATAATCGAGTTCTTACTCCTTGTGTAATATCTCTCACTACTTGATCTAAAAAATGATTTACATTTATTCTAATGGGTCTTAATTCTTGAGTTGTGGTGATCACATACTCAAGTGGTAACTCAATTATTCCTTTAATCTTACTCTCTTGATTTTCTTTCTTATGATCGTTGTTCTCATTTAATGTTATTTTTTTTAATTCAAATGATAATTCAACCTCGATTGTTTTATTAGGATTTGAAGTTGGATTTTCTTCAAAAATAACATTTAGAGATACTTCAACTATTTTAGATCTCTTATTGTAAATTCTATAGGCTTTGTTATGGTTAGAGTACCCTACAATAATATTCTCATCCGTCTTAGCGAATAATTTTCCTAAGTGATCTTTGATTTTTAAAATGTATACTTTACATCCAAACACTCTAAGATGTTTAATTATGGATAATTTTTCAAACCATAACTCATGTACACTACAAAAAAAATCAGAATTACTGACGAAATATTCCATCGGTATTCCGTCGGTAGAAGGGTTTATCGATGAAATTACGACGATATTTGGTCAGTCGCTGTATATCTCGTCGTAGACGAGGTTTTTCGACGGAATTTATATTCCGTCGGTAATTACCGACAGAATATTAATTCCATCATAAACATTACCGACGGAAATTGTCGTCGGTAATTGCCGACGGAAATACTCCATTTCGTCGGTAGTGTCCGACGGAATCGGGTATTTCCGTCGGTAAATTAGCGAGGTAAAGTATTTTTTCCGATAC
>JBBUKS010000073.1:4005639-4023160 GCA_038050645.1 Hedychium gardnerianum
GTTGAGCAGATGCATTCCTTACAAGTTCAAGTTGAAGAATCTTTGTTCAGGAGACCCCGATCGAGCCATCGAGGTTCTTGTCATAAGCTCTCAGAAAGGGCCGGAACTCATGTTCCCAAAGGTATACACATTTTCCATGTATCAAACTGTTTTGATCTAATTTGCCACCTTCATCTAATAGTGTTAAAGAATAGAATCTATCGAAATTTTTGGTGAAACGAAAAGGTTAACAAACTCCGGGACAAACTGAAATTTTGTCGAAAAAGAACAACAGCAATTCATTAACTTGTGCATTTAAACAGGGTGGCTGGGAGCTTGATGAAACTATGGCATCAGCAGCTTCCAGGGGAGCATTTGAGGAAGCTGGTGTCAAAGGAAACTTTGCGGTAAGCCATCAAACGAGCTCAATAGAGAGATAAGATTCATATTGCCGACCCAAATAGATTGTACAACCTTTGGAGCTATGGAATTTGTTGTATTCAGTTATCGGTCGTGACTACTTCAGTTTACCCTCACAATCACTGTAACTTCACAGGGTAATGTCGCGAGTCGGCTAAGCGAGGACCGCGACAAGGTCCACTACATCTTTGCCATGGAAGTCACAGAGGTGCTGCAGCAATGGCCGGAAATGAATAACCGAGAGCGCAAATGGGTGAGTGAGTCAGTCGGAAGTTGAAATCCTGCAACTCGAAACATACATATGCATCAAACAGATCAAGAACAGTAAATCAAATTTGCAAATTTCTGAATTTCTGAATTTTTTTCTTCATTGATTTGATGATGAACCAGGTAAGCCTGGCAGAAGCAAGGCAAGTGTGTAAGCATTCATGGATGAGAGAAGCTGTGGATAAATTGGAAGAGCTTCTATCAGTATCAAGCACAACAAACTCACATTGACAGGACTGACAGAAAAGTAATCCTTTCTTGTAAACACAGAAAATTCGTTATTTGTTTATTTATTTTTATTTTATGTCATTTGTAATTCACACAGAAAATCTAGGAAAAATAATGTTTACTTTGGTGGGAATATTAAGGAAATTATTATTTTTTAATTGTTATTGATGATGTGAATTGTTGTAATGGACATGAATAGTTTTTTTTTCAATATAGAACATCTTTTAATAATAAAAAATAAAAAAAGTGTTGAATTAAGGTTAGAATTTTAAATGGAATAAATATTTTTAAAATTACTTTTAAGTTAAATTGTGTTCTGAGTTTATTTAATATACGAAAAAGAATATTTTTTAATTTAATTATTTGGGAGTTCACGTGATACCAGAATAAATAAAAATCAATACGTGAAGTACCACTAATTTTTAATATTTTTAAAAATAATTTTATTAATATCAAAATGTATTTTAAAAGTTTTTTTTTATTTTATTATAAAAATCTTATAAGTATTTTTGGAATTTAGTAAAAAAAATATTTGTTATAAAAATCTTACAAGTATTTCTAATATTTAGTAAATATTAAGGAGTATTTTAAAAATTACCCAATATCTGGAGATTTAGACCAGGACTGGAGATTGACAACAAGCCTCGAGCTCCTCTTCTTTCTCTCTGAATCGAGCTCTCCGCCGGCGACGGATGCCACAATCTTCTTGGAATCACGCTCGGCCGCCATCTGAGGCATGCGATGGATGTCCGAACCCCTAACCCCGTGGTCTCCGGCCCGGCCGTCGATGTATCCGGCGCGCTGCTCTTGGTCCTTGGCTATCTCCGCCTGCCGGAGTTGCTGGCCTTCCAGGGAGTATCGCGCCTCTTCAGGGACGCGGTCTCGCGGGACAGCCTGCTTTGGCGGCGCGTCGCGATCGAGCGCCCTTTGAGCTTGCGACTTACTGACGAAGCCCTCGTCCGCATCACGTCGAGGGCCGATGGGAAGTTGGAGGCTTTAGCTCTCCTGGATTGCTGGAAGGTCACCGACGATGGGCTCATGCAGGTTGTGAATCGAAATCGAGGCATCACCAAGGTGTTTACTTGATCTATTGCTCTCTCGATTTAAGAGCTATTAATTTCGTTTTGATTCGAAAAATTGATTTTTTTTTTCTCGTTGTTGTTGTGATGAATTCAACTTAATTTCTGTAGCATATGCAAGGATTTATTTTGCTGGAAATATGGATTTATATAGTTCTTCCTTAATTCAAAATATCGCTTTCTATATTTATCAAAGACAATCAAAGTTACAATCTTTGACTTGTATAGTTCAGTATACCAAGCTAAGATTCACCAAACTGAATGCTTCTATTATTTTCTTTGGCCATTTTGTTTTCATGAATTGGTATATATATATATATATATATGTTATAAGAACTGGAGCAACTTTTGACTTTGTGTGATTAGATTTCATTATTTGTCAATGAGAGGAACTCGAGATTTTCTTATTAAAGAAAAATCCCATCAAAGAAATTTTCTTCTTACTTATGTAATATACGTTTTTGGTGAAAACCCAATGAAATGAGAAGGAAAACATTTAGGAGATTTCTAAATACAATCATGGCTGAAAATGATTTAATCAAGGCTAGAAAATCAGATAAATAAATACTAGTCTAGAATGTAAGGGTTAGAGAACCAAAACAATGTAGATACATGATTTTGAATAATTGTTTATATGACAAGTATTATTGTTTTAAAAAAAACTATTGTCTATTACTTTAATGACCCATGATGAAACCTTGAGGATTGATGATTGGTATTCCAGAAATGAAGTTTAAACTGTATTAATATGTCCACTCTGTATTTGACAATATTATTCCACATATTTAAGATAAACTCCATGGCCAAATTTTTATGGCACTTTTAACTTCAGCTTCAAAGAAAGGTGCTGTTCACTCTTCTAAATTGTGTCAGACTTCAGATATCTGAGTATCAATTGATATTGGTGTTCAACATATGCATCTTACTAACTTTCTAAATCTTTGCAGCTTCATGTACCTGGATGCACGCAACTAAGTGCTGATGGTGTAGTAAGAATACTAAAGTGGCATTATGAGCTAAAAGGCCGGTTGAAGTCTCTCCGGATTCATGGAATCCCTAACCTAACAATCTATCATCTTGACGCTCTGAAGTTATTGTTTAAAAATGATGCTCTGCATGTTTCATATCCTATCAACTATAACAACCGGTACTCTAACATCTTCAACAGTGACCGCCCGATAGATGTCGATATTTGCCCAAAGTGCAGTAATGTTCAAATAATTTTTGATTGTACGAGGGAGAACTGCAGGTTGGTAGATGTTTCAATACTGTACATTTTTAGCATCACAATGTGAAAATGCATTAAAATTGAGTAAATTCCACTTTACTTCCCAAAATTTTCCTACTTTTGCATTTCGACACTCCATAAGTTGACAAATTTCAGTGTACCCTCAACCTTTGCAAAACTATACCATTTTTTCTCCCCTCGCCTTGAGAAGTTATGTCAAGATGTCAGGTAACGTCAAGACCATATGATTTTTACCTCATTTCCTTCAATAACAATTTGTTGTTGGCTATTATATTGACCTAACAGTGTTAAGATGAGGTGGGAAAGGGTATGATTTTGCAAAGGTTAGAAGTTATAAGCTATAATTCATCAAATTGTAAGGGGGTGAAATGCAATTCTTAATGATCTCTGGGGTTCAAAGTGATTTTTTTCTTCTTCTATTTCTATGGGACATCTTTTTATAATGTCAACTGTCCCACTTTTCATATTTGTAAATGAATCTTTGGTCTATTAGTATACCTGAATTAGATTATATTTTCATTCCTATTCTATCGAAGGTAATTCCTATATGGGATGGTGATTATTTTTCTTACCGTCATCATAGTTCGTCTCTTTTATGATCTCAATGAAATGATTACAGGTCTGGGAAGTCACAATGGAGAGAATGCAGAGGATGTTTCTTTTGCATTGCAAGGTGCGAAGACTGTGGAGGTTGTTTTGATTTTTCAGAACTCAGTGAAGAAACTATCTGCTCTCACCTTCTCTGCCAGACATGTTGGCTTCGTCTGCCAAAATGCAATGTCTGCAATCGACCATATTGCAATAGGCATTCAAATATCCTTGAAGGTTCTTCCAAGTTTCTTGGTTTCCTGTGTGGGCAATGTATGGAGTCCACTAGCTCATCGTATCAATCTTACAGTGGTAAACTATTGATCCTTGCACATTGCTTTTCTTGATTTACAGTTGATTGTATAAATATATGAATTGGTCCATGTTGAAATGTTCTTTAATTTACTTTGCCTTTTCTTTCAGGATAAATTCCTTAAACTTCTCTTATTGACCACCTACTTCAATACTTCAAGTAATTCTTGATGAATAACTTGTCAGAATCTGGAGAAATGTGCACTGTTCCAAAGAATGTAACTTCATCCTTGATCACAAATTGAATCCTAAGGCAAGTTTTGGTACTTGACCTTTCCTTTGTGGTTTGCTACTATGTAATCCAAATTATTTCATCTCCAAGCTGACTTCTGCCATTGTATGACACTTGCTCATATCATTATTCTCAACCATCATCGCGGTTTCAAAATCACGTTAATTTTATCAGTAAAGCTTTGATTACTGTATTATTATATTATTCTCCGCCTTTCATTTTATTAAATTTGTGTTAATAGACTCTAAAGTGAAAATATAACGACACAAATGAGTCATTTCTGATTTATAGGTACCAATTTGCTTTGGTTGGCCTACAAATCAAACTATGAGAAAATTTGTTTGTTCATTTAGCTTCTGGAAGAGACAACAAACTGTGTACAAATTCAGTTAGAGAAGGCAGCTTTAATGGTGATAATGTCACACTTTTGACTCAGTGGAGTGATGAGCAAACTCGAATAGGGTAGCAAGGTTTTGCTCATCTATTTGTAGATGCTACTGATAAGACCTAACCATCTCGAGGCTTGATCAAGAATGCCTGTTCTCAACTTCATGCTGACACGCTACCTGTAGGCCTAAAATTGACATGATGCTAAAATCAAGGGAGAAATATCTTTCAACAAAGTATTCAGGCATTGACATCTGACCAACTTGATGATACCATTACTTGTAACTAATCAGACAATGCATCAAATTTTGGAGTTGATCAAGCACTCCTATCATACCACAGAGTACATACTTAATAGCAAACATCAAATAGATCAGACACCCCAGCCACACTCCAAGGCCTTATAAATAGCTGACTATCCCTACTACAAAGGTATGCGCTTTGATTTCTGAACTCTCAAAGCTCAATCATCGACCCCACTGGCTCAATTCTCAGCACATTGTGTTTGGTTCTCTTCTGCATCTTTGCTGCATGAATATCATTCAATGTGTGGTTTTATCCAGCATTCTACCGATAACTCTTATCTTAATGTTCAGAAGCTGCCATAAAATTGGCAAGACATCTCTATAATTTACTTTGGAATCATTTATTCTGATTAAATATTGTGGTGCTGGAGATCTGGTGGTCTTAAAGTGCTAGTACCAACTTGCATAGAATTAAATCACAGAAATATTTTTTGGAGGTCCTCTCTGTATCCCTCGTATCACAAAAATGCTTGTTAGAAGTAGAAAATTTGGAAAATGGTAGAAGGTGCTTGCGGTAACTCAATCATCACTTCCAATGCTTCTTTTCAGACAATTATCCACTAGTCTAGCCAACTTTTGCCATATATTTCATTTATGATCCATTCTCTAACAGTCTAACTAAAGTAAAGCAGATAAAATGCATGAATCTATCCTCTACTTGCAGCATACAACAACAACTAAACTTTTATCCCACTAAGTAGGGTTGACTATATGGATCCTCCTACGTGATCCACGTCCTCTATTACCAGTGTAGGCTTCTGACATGTCTTCTAATTTTTCCATATGGTCATATGCCAAATGACTTTCTTCTAGAAAGATGCATTTTATGACTACTTGACATTAACAACTGAAGATTTTTATTTTATTCTCCCTCTACTGTATAGTAATGTGAATACAAAATATTATTATTCCAAAGTATATTATATATAATGAGAGCTTTTCAGGAGTTCCTTATTGAGGAGTCTCAGAGTGTACCAGTGAGTTCTCAATCCATTTTGTAAGTCCACAAGACTGGTTCTTGTGTTTATAGAAGTTGTTGTTCCTCTCGGTTAGAATTTTAGAATGAAAAAGAAAGATCAATCAGATGTGAGTGCTTGTGTGTAAGTCATCTCTGGCTATGAATCAATAATTCGCTCTAATGTCTAGGTAAGGTTTTTTTTTTCTGGATTGTGTCCTTTCGGGCTCGGGAAGGTACTTTCAAGTTTTCTTGTAGGTTCCTCATTGGAGGTGGTAGCTTGTGTTTGAGTGAGGTTTCCGAAAGAGTCTGTCTTATATCTCCCAAGGGGATGAGGTTCTAACATAAGTAAGGGCCAAAGGGGTCAACACATCACTCTCCTTCCTAGGGCTTAGGCAAACCACAACCACTTTAGAGCGAGTGACGTATGATTGAACGAACATTGAGATAACATGAACATGTTCAAAGACAGACAATAACTTATATAGCTAGATTAGTTTGAATCAATTAGTGGAAGGTGCAACGTAAGAAAGGAACCAAAGAACTCTAACTTAAAGATGATTGATTTGAATAGTAGTCATATAACCTTGTATATAGAGAGAGTTCATGAAAGAATAAAATTCATGTGGTCGATCTTAATTAGACAGTGACAATGATATATAGCAATGGAAAATTGAAGTACTTAAAAGTATGAAAGTAGGGTTGTTTCAACTTATATTGTTAATTTGGTACTAACAGACTCCATCTTTTGGTGTGCTCCAAATGGTAAGTCCTTTCGATAGTTTGACAGTGTGCTAGACAAATTGCAACCTTCAAATCCACTGCCATTCTCTGGTGATATCTTGGAGGAAGAAGAATAAGGCATGGCATTGTTCATCCTGAAAAGTAACATCTGAAAGTTTAGGATGATAAGTTTCACTAACCTTGTAAGTGAAAGATTACAACGAACATGAAAAACCTACCGATCAGCAATGCCTTTCAAGCTTGAGGTATAACTTTTAGAGATTGATAACCAGTTTTTAGTCGCGAGATGAAAGAACTTGATTTGGTTGTGTTTTATGTACTACCTCTTGGCTTGTTGACTTTATGAGCTTTGTAGGTCTCTTGTTGAGTTGCTGAAATTGGCGAAGTAGTAACTTTACGCCATGTTGTTTTGTCGTTGATGCGAGAACCACTATGTGGGTTAGCATCTTCATTGATAGTAACTGAGGTCGGGCTCGGAAGCCATGCGCCAGGTGATACAACTTGACCCAATGTTTGTCTTGCACTAATACCATTAGGTACTGGTAGTGTTGATTCAGGTATTGTTTTTGTAGCATGGATGCTTTATTCTGCAGTGAACTCACAGTTGCTGCTGTGAACTTGCAGTGTTTCCACGATGACAAACTCGCGGCAGCCAGCCGCGAACTAGTGGTCATGGCCTCGTCGCGGCCACGCTGCGGAGAGGCCACAGCGGCCGCAGAGATATCATTGCTGGTTTGCCATTCAATTCCACTTATGGTCCCCTTCGACCAAAAGAAACAAAAACAAAAATGGAAAAAATCTATACTTAAGTTGGCTTTGGCCTTATAGATGCTATTAGGCGTGTGAACATGCCTTTAATGGCAAATCTTTTATTGCACTCTCCAGCATCAATAATCTATTCTATGGTGTAACAACATAACTATTATAATAGTTTTATTTAAATTGATAAAAACATTTTAATATCTATGTTTAATAATTTTGATTAAATAAAATAAAAAATTGAGTTGAATTACTTTTTAACATGTTTGTACCCCTATGCTATAAGCTAGGGATGTAAATCAATCGAATCGAGTCGAATAATATAAAAATATTGATATTTGAATTTGAATTTGAAAAATATATGCGATATTTAAATTCGATTTGAAGTTCAACAATATAAATAATTTTAGTTCGAGCTCGATTCAAAATAAAATTGCTCGAGTTTGGTTTGAATTATTCGAATTTGATTCGAATAGAATTGAATTACAATTCAAAATGATTTAAATTTGAGTTTAGTTTGAACTATTCAAATTTTAATTTGAATATATTTAAATTAAAATTATATAAAAATAATCAGAGTTGGATTCAGGTTTGGCTCGCAAGTGGTTCGTGAACAATCAAATAAAATATTATGGATTTGAATTCGGTTCGAAAAAATTATCAAACATGTTCGATTTGAATTTGATAATTTCAAATACTAATTAAATATTTTTTGAGTCGGTTCGAAAAACTCACAAATATGTTCGATTCGTTTTCACCCTACTATAAAATATAACTTCTATAATAATAAATAATAACGATAAATTATAGAAAAAATTTCAAACATAAACATTTTTTTATGTCCACTCCCCATGTGAGAAAAATCTTATTTTACACTCCCTAATTTTTTTTACTCCCTAATACACTAATTTACAAATTTACCCCCATTAATCTCTTTCTCTCTTCCCCATATCTTTCCTAGACACAATCATTTATCCTTACTAAGGAAAAGCCCTAACCAAACAAATTCACCGGTCCACCAATCCCCACTGATGACAATGTAAAGCCCTAACCATCGAGATCTATCGGCCGACCAAATCCATCGACGAGGAGACTGAAGCAAGCGACGAAAGATACAGAGTCGAAGCTAGTCAGTCACCTCGAAAAATAGTAAGTTTCTTCATTTTTTGTAGTTTTTTGATCGATTAGTCATATTTTGTTCGATTTTCATAGTTCATTATTTGTTTGTTGTTGGTTATTGTTCGATTTTTTTGGCTTTTCGATTTTCAACGGGTCATTGTGCAATTTGTATAAAGTTTTGTGCTATTTGGTGGTGGTTTGTAATATTTTGGTGCCCACTAAATTGATGACGACATGTTTTGAACTAAGAATTTTCACAAACCACTTTGATTTGTTATATTTTTTAATCATTGTTCAGTGTTTTCAAGCTAGAAGGAATTTGCACGAGGATAACCATTTTGAGAGGTTGGGCAGAGGGATACTTAGCAAGAATGTGATACTGCAATAGGTATAGTTTTATTTGAGTTTAGAGATTGAGATGAGAAGATGAATTAGATGATTGATTATGTTCTGATAATACTAAGAGTCAATGATGAACTAGAAAATGTAAAGTGATTTTATGGTAGTTAGATGGAATTTGGCACAAATCAAACTAATAGCAAATGAAAGAATCAACTGTGATTTAAACCATGCAAATAATTAAAAATCTCTTCAATATAATTTAGTGAAAGACATGAAGAAAAATATAAAAATAAGAGTATTTTAGGATTTTAAAACTATGAAAGACTATTTTTAAAAATAGCCCCTTAACATTTAAAATGTATTATTTCAGATTTAAGCAAGAAAACTGAAACTGAATTATTTATTCAATGACAAACTTGAATTCTGTGTTTTGAAACTTATGGACTGTTTTCTTTCTTTTGTAAGATTTTAATTTAAGAATTCCTTGATTATAATTAAGTGGTGAGTACAAGGAGTCATTTTAAATTTTACATGGACATTCTGATAGTCCATTTATTTCTATTATCATACTATCATAGTCCATTGTAATAGATCATACTTAATTATTCAACAAATAATTTTTTAAAAGAATCTCACTTATATCACCGATCTTTAATTTATTAAATAGATTCTTTGCCCAAAATATGGAATACTATGTGTTGGATATTTTTATTTTAGAGAGAGAGCAAGCACATAGAACCAACTAATAGAGGATTATAAAATTTAAGAAATTACATTATGTGTTTCACTCCTTGAAGACAATTTTCTAATGTTATATAATAATAAAGGCCAATAATATTTGAATGAGTATATTGTTCCTCATTTATGATGTGTTATGAAATTGTATATCATTTCTCAATTTATTTTGTGTTATGATTTGATTATAAAATTGTATAATCTTTCCAATGCAATTTCTCAATCACTTAGGTGACGCAGATTTTTGTTCAATTTCTTGGAGAAATGAAATCTAGATCTTCAAAATTTTCATTTTTGGGATGCAAGTATAAAGAAGACTATATGATTTCAGTCTAATGGAACTATTTCTGAATCTTGGGAGAAAATGTAAGGAGATTGCTCCACAAAATATGATATTGCAAGATCTAATCCACATCAGAATATGTATGTGATATTGAATGAAGACGATGACGTTCATATTATGACATATCTCTACACGTCTATGAGATTGATAATAATTAATATGAGAGCAGTGAAAAAAGACGAAATGAGTCCCACAATCTCGAGAGGTAAAATTTTTTTGCCTTGATTTTTTCGTAGGAATTGGGTTGATATTGATAATGATGAAATTTGTTTTTTTGTTTTGCTTGATACATCATTTGTAGAGTGCAATTGTTGATGGTATCTTGTTTAGTATTTTTTATTATATGTTTCATGGAGATATGTTGTGGGTGTGCTTCTTGTGAATCTTTGATCATATGTAAATTTTAGTTTTGAAGGCATTGGATCATTTGAACTATTAAACAGAACATGACTATATTCCATTTGCGTTGCATTAATAATTTATTAAAAAGTAAAAAATGGGAGATCAACAAAATATTGCACTACTTAAAATAGTTGTGTATATATACATAAAGTACTAATAGGTTAAATCATTCCATGATAGAAAATGATGCCCTATTGTTTAGATTTCATACGCATTCACATTTTGTATTGTACACATTTCAGTTTTGTTGATAAGTCTTTGATAATTATGTAAGAATTGAATGGTATGTGTTTTGGTGTATAGATAATAGGTTAACTAGAATTGTTTTATGCTTACAATGATATTATACTCACTGTTAAACTGATAAGATTTGAAACCGAAGAAGAGACACAAACTAATAATGATGGCCATCTTGAAGTGGGTTTGGTAAGAAATTTCATAGACGTTTGGAGTCATTGCTTCCGTGGAGAGGGCTAGATATTTAAGGATGTTGCAGAATTTTGAAAATGTGCTAAAAATTATGCAGTTACTACGAGACGATCATTTCTGTATAAAAAGAATGATAATAAGAAGGTTATTTGTGTCTGTAGCGCAAACAACTGTTCTTGAAGAATATATGCTTCAAGGCATAAAGTTGATAAACTTTTTGGCATTAGAAAATGCAATCTAATACATACTTGTGGAGATGACAATCTTCGTAGTAGATGACACCCTAAAGATGATGCTACCTCGGTTTCTAATGTTGTGATGGACAGATTGAGGAGAGAGCCCTCGTATTAACCATGCACGATGTTGAAAGATATTCACAGAGATTATGGGGTTGAGCTTAATTATAACAGGGTTTGGAAAGGGAAGGAATTGACAATGCATGTCATTCATGGTGCAGATGAGAGGTCGTATGATAGATTAAGATGGTATTGTAGTGCTATCAAAGAAACTAATCCTGGAAGTTTCATTGAGTGTAAAATTTATCATTGTAGTAATAGATTTAAACGGTTATTCATCTTTTTCAATGCATGTGCAATTGGTTTTATCAATGGATGTAGGCTCTTGGTTTTCTTGGACGACACTCACATAAAGAATAAATACAAAGGATGTATTTTGGTTGCCGTGGGAAAGGATGCTAATGATGATCTTTTCACATTAGCATATTCAGTCGTAGATGCTGAAAATGATAAAAATTGGGGATGGTTTTATTTCCAACTTAAAAGTGCCCTGCTTTCGCATCGCTTTATTGGGTTCCATGAGTTCATCTTTTTCTCTGACAGACATTCTGGGATAATCAAGGCTATTCAGTTAGTATTCCCAGGCAGTCATCATGCCTATTGTTTGAGGCATTTGGTAGATAATTTCGTGAAACAGATTTGTCTAATAGTATATTTATGTTAGGAAACATTGCTTTTTGAATATTACTTTGTGTATACTTGTTTATATATATATTTTTGTTATTTGATTGTAGATCATGCGAAGCTACCCACTTCATAAAAAAAAATATTGGTC
This sequence comes from Hedychium gardnerianum, assembly GCA_038050645.1. Classification (NCBI taxonomy): domain Eukaryota; kingdom Viridiplantae; phylum Streptophyta; class Magnoliopsida; order Zingiberales; family Zingiberaceae; genus Hedychium; species Hedychium gardnerianum. The sequence goes on from JBBUKS010000073.1 coordinate 4,017,585, forward strand.
ATCTGTTTTCAAGAAAGCTGCATATGCCCTATCAAGACAGGAGTTTCAAGAACATATTAACAATATAGTAGAGTCATTGCCACTTGCCAAAGACTTCATAGTATCTTCGTGTCTAGAAAGTTGGGCAAATGCATGTTTTCTAGGAAATCAGTGGGGTGTCATGAATAATAACATAGTCGAATCTTGGAATAATTGGGTTAAAGCAGTACGATTTCTTCCAATTGTGGCCATGGTAGACCACATATGCATTCAAATTATGGACATGATGTACAGACGACGTGAAGCAACAATGGGGATGGTTAAAAGATTGAATTCATTAAAAGAGAATGCTCTTGCAAAAACATATGCTGAATCTCGCAGTTTGAAAGTGTGCAAGGCATGTGGTTGGAGTTTTGAGATTGTGGATGGGGATAAATCATTTGTTGTTGATTTGTCTGCTATGATTTGTTCGTGCAAAGCATGACAGATTAATAGATTTCCATGCAAACATGCATGTGCAACAATAGAGTCGAAGTCATTGCCAATATATGATTTTTGTGGCAAATACTTTAAGATAGAGTTGTATCGTTAAATCTACAAAAGAATCTTAAATCTGATCCCTACATGTCACATGTATGAGTCCAATCCCGAACACCCATTTGTAATCAATGCTCCCGATGTTCGAAGCCAACTAGGCAGAAGAAGAACTTAAAGGATACCTTCGCAAGTCGAAAAACGTGTGACAAAGTGTGGTTGGTGTCATGGGCGAGATCATAACCGACGCAGTTGCAAAGAAGCCATTAACTAACTCTGCTTTTGTTTTGTGAAAAAAGCGTGGAATTGTTTGATTTACAAGTAAAACATTATATACTGAAATTTCTTTTAATGAGCATGTACTCATATATTTGAACTTAAAAAATTACGATTGATCTAAAAACAACTAATACATTTTCCAATATATAGGAAAAAGGGGATGATAGAATAAAGAAGCGAGGATGCATCTACAAGAAGGTATACTCGATCCAGCGGCAATATTCGTGGCGTGTTGTTGCTTTGATGATCCTTTTATGTTAGCGTATTCTATTAAGTCAGTGACTTTTATGTATTGTTTATGCAATGTGGGCTTGTTACTAGTTGATGTTTGAAACCGTTATGATATCTATATTTCATACTTTTGGTAAGTGACTCGTATTTGTTGTTGTATCGTTGTATTTTCTAGTTCAGTCATGAAATTGAATATTTAGTGTACTCTTTATTTCCATGTCATTTGTGGATTTAGTAACATGTGTAATAGGATCTTGTCAAAATTTCATCAAAAAATAATGATAGTGAAATAATAACGGTAGCAACTTGTTTTCCTACCTAGTTATTAATTACATGTGAGGTTGCATCAAGATCATGATGGAGGTGTCACCGGAACTTTATACTCAAATTGCTTAAAATAATAATCAATCTAAAATAATTCATATTTAAATTTTTACAATATATACTGAAATTTTATTATTTTATACCAATAATCCGCTTGCTCTTGGTATTGCCTTGATAGTGAAATAATAACGGTAGCAATTTATTTTCCTACTTAGTTACTAATTACATGTGAGGTTGCATCAAGATCATGATGGAGGTGTCATCGAAATTTTATACTCAAATGGTTTAAAATAATACTCAATCTAAAATAATTCATATTAAAATTTTATAATGTATACTGAAATTTTATTATTTTATATCAATAATTCGCTTGCTCTTGACATTTCCTTGGTAGTAAAATAATAATGGTAGCAACTTATTTTTTCACTTAGTTACTAATTACATGTGAGGTTGCATCAAGATCATGATGGAGGTACAACAGAACTTTATACTCAAATTTCTTAAAATAATACTCAATCTAAAATAATTTATACTTAAATTTTTATAATGTATACTGAAATTTTATTGTTTTGTACCAATAATCCGCTTGCTCTTGGCATTTCCTTAGTAGTAAAATAATAATAGTAACAACTTGTTTTCCTACTTAATTATTAATTACATGTGAGGTTGCATCATGATCATGAAGGAGGTGTCATCAGAATTTTATACTCAAATTTCTTAAAATAATACTTAATCTAAAACAATTCATACTTAAATTTTTATAATGTATACTGAAATTTTACTATTTTGTACCAATAATTCGCTTGTTATTGACATTTTCTTAGTAGTGAAATAATAACGATAGCAACTTATTTTTCTACTTAGTTACTAATTACATGTGATGTTGTATCAAGATTATGAAGAAGGTGTCACCGGAACTTTATACTCAAATATCTTAAAATAATACTCAATCTAAAATAATTCATACTTAAATTTTTATAATGTATACTAAAATTTTACTATTTTGTACCAATAATCCGCTTGCTATTGACATTTCCTTGGTAGTGAAATAATAATGATAGTAACTTGTTTTCCTACTTAGTTACTAATTACAGGTGAGGTTGCATCAAAATCATGATGGAGGTGCTATTGAAAATTTAAACTTAAATTGCTTAAAATAATACTAAATTTAAAATAATTTATACTTAAATTTTTACAATGTATACTGAAATTTTACTATTTTGTATCAATAATCTATTTACTCTTGGCGTTTCCTTGGTAGTGAAATAATAACGGTAATAACTTATTTTCCTACTTAGTTACTAATTACATGTGAGGTTGCATCAAAATCATGATGGAAGTGCCACCGAAACTTTATACTCAAATTACTTAAAATAATACTCAATATAAAATAATTCATACTTAAATCTGTATAATGTACATTGAAATTTTACTATTTTATACCAATAATCCTCTTGCTCTTGACATTTTCTTGGTAGTGAAATAATAACGGTAGCAACTTATTTTCCTACATAGTTACTAATTACATGTGAGGTTATATCAAGATCATGAAAAAGGTGTCATCGAAACTTTATACTAAAATTTCTTAAAATAATACTCAATATAAAATAATTCATACTTAAATTTTTACAATGTATATTGAAAATTTATTGTTTTGTACCAATAATTCTCTTGCTACTGACATTTCCTTAGTAGTGAAATAATAATGGTAGCAACTTGTTTTCCTACTTAGTTACTAATTACATGTGAGGCTGCATCAAGATCATGATTTAGATGTCATCGAAACTTTATACTTAAAATTCTTAAAATAATACTCAATATAAAATAATTCATACTTAAAATTTTACAATGTATACTAAAATTTTACTATTTTGTACCAATAATTCGCTTGCTATTGGCATTCCTTGGGAGTGAAATAATAATGATAGCAACTTATTTTCCTACTTAGTTACTAATTATATGTGAGATTGCATCAAGATCATGATGAGGTGTTACCAGAATTTTATACTCAAATTTCTTAAAATTGTACTAAATCTAAAACATTTCATATTTAAATTTTTATAATATACACCGAAATTTCAATATTTTATGCCAACAATCAGCTCGCTATTGACATTTCTTTAATAGTAAAATAATAATGATAGCAACTTGTTTTTCTACCTACTTACTAACTAAATGTGAGATTGCTTCATAAGTTCATACACCGCCTATTGTATACAATAGGCTCAATTTATCAAAAATTATATTCAAGATTGGATTCTTTGTGCATAACTTAGATTATACTTATATATTCACATGATAATGCATGTATGCATCATAAATTGTTTCATTTCATATATAGCCTGTTGTGCACATGGTGCTGAAATTATTAAAAATTAAATTCAATATAAGTCTCTCATAAATTATGCACTGCTTCTATTATCAAAAATAAATTATATTCAATATCGGTCTTTTTCCAGAATTCGAACTAAATTAACTCAAAATAATTCAAAACCACTCATGACTACATATCTCCCACATTACCTATTTTCCAGATTTCAACAACAAAATATCCACTTTCCAAAATATTAAGCATACACACTTAAATAGCAAATAAAGTTTATTAAGATTAAAATATCTACAGATACACCAACTCACAACCTAAATATGTTTTCTACCCAAAACCATAATAAGATGTGATAAATTAGTGAATACTACTTTTTCATAATTCCATTTTCATCCGATAAAATAACGACTGCTATGTGTGCCCGATAAGTGTCCATTTTCACCACTCTTTCATAATTCCACATTTCGTCATCGTCATGCGCCAGACACTCGATCCACAAATAGGTGTAAACACCATAGTCGAGGGTCTCACCTTGATGATGACACTTTTGGTTGGTTACTGTGACAACTCCGATGTTGAAGCCCGAGAAATGCATCATCTATCCAGTCAAAAATCATGCTTGCAAATATTAGTTATGCTTTAAAATTTAAGTTTTAAGAGTTATTGAAATACAAATGATAAAACTCACATAAACTTTTACTGTCCCAAAAGAAGATGGACGAGGCTTACAAATATTGGTTTATCATCTTGAATTGATCCTCTGTTGCTGAATAGATTAACAAAAACCAATGTCATCTATAGTTCAAGGGAAAAATAATATATTTGCATCTTTTAAATAAATTTTCATTCAGATCTTATAGTTGTATCCTTGTTACATAAGTCAGTTTTCTAACAAAATCCTCAAACTCCTCATTTCACAGCGTTCGATTGTTCTTGTGTTGTTCCAATTTATTAAGCACTTCTCTCTATATGTAGAAAATAACATAGAGTTATAATTCTTGTTTTTTTTTAAAAAAAAAATTAAAGAAATCAAATGTAAGGTCAAAGAACAACAAAAACCTGAACACCCGTGTCCATGCAGAAAATTTCAAACCCTTTTTTGTGACTTTGCTTTTTCATTATTCTCATGTAACAATCAATAATTTCCCATCTAACTGGATTATGAAATAAAAAATCACAGAATTCGAACCCATCGAGTACCACATTATCTTGCTCCCACACGACAGCACTACAAAATACGAAAATTTATTTTATATTACACTATAAAGGAATAATATTTCAAAAAAAAGGAACCACATACAAGATTAACATACTCCAACTTATCTCGAAAAAGATACTCTGTTAACATCTTTCGCTCTTCATCCGTTGCTTCTTCATGTCCATAAAAATGTGTTCTTTCTCTAAATTCATTCATCGCATCCTCAACAACATTCCTTCCTATTTTTGCAACATCTATACCGGTGTCTCCCTACGTGGGAGATAGATTTAGGAACATAAGAAAAAAAATAGAAATATGGTTAGCAACAAATAAATAAAATTAACTCTATTTTATCAATTCCACCGTTACAGTATCAACGAGCGATGCTAAAACCCCTTTGCCCATCTTCCTCCTACGTTTCGGTGTTGTACTCGACAACGTAACAAACATTTCAGCTTTTTTTTCTAAACATGGTCTGCCCTTATCATTACGGTCATTGCAATGGACGACGGGAAATGATTGGTCATGCCCGTGGCTAGTGAACTATCAACAATGCTTCCTAAGTCGCTTTCTTCATTAGTCCCCTGCACAAAATGCTCTACTGATATGATATTCTTTTCGATAGGCACTTCAATTGTGGCAAAAGGCGAAACGCTCGCCCCCAGCGCCCCCGCCAATCCGTCCCAGGACCAACACGGAGGAGGT
>JBBUKS010000073.1:4023260-4047714 GCA_038050645.1 Hedychium gardnerianum
GAACCTCGATGGCTCGATCGGGGTCTCCTGAACAAAGATTCTTCAACTTGAACTTGTAAGGAATGCATCTGCTCAACAAAAGTGTAAGGCAACAACATTAGATCAGAACAGTCTTCAATGAGACAGATTGAAAATCAAAGAGTGTGAGAAAGTTCAAGTTTTCACTGCATTAAGATGATAAAAATGCATGTTACCTAGAAACAAGATTCCTTATAGTCTTCAATGAGAGTTGCATAAACTGAATTTGAAAGCATGAACCCTAGAAGCAAAAATTGCTTTTTTATTATTCTAGTTTTTTTTTTTGAAATTGATAGTATAACAACAACATTAGATCACAACAATCTTCTTTGAGACAGAATCAAAGTCAAAAAAGCATTTCAATTGTTGTTTCAAAATCGAGTGCAAGAAACTTCAATTTTTCATTCCATAAATTTGATAAAAGTGCATGAAGCTAGAAACCAGATTGCACAAGTGCAGATTTTTCCTTGCACAAAACTAGTAAAGTTGCATGAACCCTAGAAACTAGATTGCATTTTTTAGCTTTATTCCCATACTCATGCCATCAAGGTAAAATCCAACTAAAATTGAAAGAAGATAGATAAACTCGATTAGAATGCATGAACCCAAGAAACCAAAATTGCATTTTTCTTTTATCGTTTGAAGATCAAATTCATGAAATCGCAACATTAAATCAGAAGAGCCTTCGTTGAGAAAGAATCAAAGTCGAAGAAGCATAAACCCTAAATCAAATTCATGCTGTCCGTCCCATCCAAGCAAAACCTAACTAAAATCGCAGCTTCAGGATGCCGCAGGAAGACATGAGAGGGGGGGGAGGGGAAGTAAAATGAAACGCACCCGGCGACGAGACGACGGCCGGCCCTGTACCGCTGCAGCCTCCTCCCACGGCGAGACACCAAAGAAATCATCTTTCCGACCCACGCTCGCCTCCGAATCGAACCCCTCACTCAAAGAACCGCAACGAGGAGACGGAGCGAGGGGCGGGGAGGACGAAAGAGAGTAAAGGCGGAAAGCAAGCCTCCGTTCCCACCATCCGATCGCGGACGCCGACGAAGACGAAGATTGGGGAAGGGGGAAGGGGGAAGGGAGAAGGGAGAAGGGAGAAGAGGAGGCGGCGATTCCCCGGATTGGAATGGAGCAGCATCAGATCGATAAATATCGGAGAAGATTCAGAAGTGTTGACCACGCTCGTGTGTTGAACAAAATTAAATCTTGCTGCAAGAGCACGTCGAACACGCCGCAACATTTTTAATAATAATGCTAGGGCAATAATGAAAGGCGCCTTTTTTTAATTGAAATCATCAATCTCCTTTTAAAATTAAACGATTTTTAATGAATTAATAGATAATTTTTTTTTAATAAATAATTAATCTAAGAACATAAAATTGATGAGTCATTTATTGTTTGTGTTTTTTAATTTTTTATTTATGAGATCAGATTGATATCTTAAAATTAATTAAGATAAGTTGAATATTTTTTATATTATAATAATTATAAAATCATAACCGTCACAATAAATGAATATTTTTTTAAAAGATTGAGTATGTTTTATAGTAATTATAAAATTATATAATATAAATATTATTGAACAAGTCAAATTTATCCGAACGAGGATTTAAATTTAAAAAATTAATAATTATCATCATAACCAGTACAATATCTTTAAAATATTTTTGATGACAATAAAATATCTCATTAAATTTAAATAATTTTAATTAAATATATATATATATATATATATGATATTTTAGTATAATTATTCTTAATATATAATAAGTTTATTTAAATTAGAGCAATTTTACTTTATATTATGACAGGATCATACGCTAATTTTGGATATCTACTGGCTCCATAATTATTTGTAAAGAAATAAATTAAAAGATCGAAATATACCCAAGTATTTTTCTCATTTTTATCAAAATTTAACCCTTAATTAATTATGACAATTCTACCCACCAACTCTAAAACTCCAAAATATTAGTTTCTAATAGAATTCGAATTTAATCATCTTAATTATTAATTTTTGAATATTTTATTATGTTCTACTCTCATTTGAAAAAAAAAATGACTTTGTCAGGACCTTCCAAAAAAGTATATTTTTATTTACATTTAAAAAATGTGTTGTTTTTTTTATCAAATTCATTTGTCTAAATTTATCTAAACCACTAAATCAATTAAAACATGTATAAATAATTCACATGATATTTTTTGTTAACATATTTATATGAATAATAAATTATATAATTTTTTTATACAAAATTAGTAAAAAAGAAAAAAGATATATATTTTTTTAAATTGAGAAACCCTTAATGTATTTTTTAAAAAACAATATTCATAATGTGATATTTTGAGTGAGATAAAATACATTTGAAAATGAGAATATACTAACCACGAGAAACAAGAATGAATTCCAAGTCGTCAAGAATTGACTTAGTCGTACAAATCATTGAGTCAGCTTTAACTTAGAAATGGACCAAACCGACCAAATTGACCGTTGACTTCACACTAGTGGTAGATTCAATCCAGATACGTGTCAAGACCGATTAAAAAAAAATCAATGTTTCAATATGTTTATTGATAAGGTAAATTATCCAAAACTCCCTAACATCAAATTTAATTTTTTTTCTCAATCTCTATATTAGAAAAAATTTATTCTCACTTTTTACATGTAATTTTTTTTTGTTTCAATTCTCTAATACACATCGATTTATTTAATTGTTTTATTTTTTATAAATACAAAAGATAAAAAATATATATATAATTTTTCTTAAATTCGACATATTTAAATTAAAATTTAATATATTTTTTATTAAATTGAACACGAATTTTTTTTATTTATCGCAAGAAAACATCAATTTTCATTATTTTTTATAGGTATAAAAAATTTAAAAAGATATATAATTTCTTTTAAATTTAATATTATTTATCTAAAATCAAATATATTTTCTATCAATAGATTTGTTTTCTACCCTAATTAATTGATTCGATACTCATACTAATCAATTAGCCTAAATATGATGTTAAATTTAAAATAAATTATGCTCATTTTAAATTTTTTATATTTAAAAATAATAAGAATAATTAGATAAATTAAAGTACATTAGGAGTTGAAGTAAATAAACATTTATATACATGGGAGTGAGAGAAAAATTCTGGACACAGGAACTTAAGAGGAAGTTAAGTTTGATGTTGGAGATTTTAAGATAAGTTACAGTTATTCATACAAAAAAAAGTCAATTTATAATTATCTTATTCAAGAAAAAGAAAATATCATCAAATTAATTCTAAAAATATCAAACTTTATAAATACTTATAGTAATACTCCATAAGTATGACAAATTTTGTAGAAATACTTCATAACTTGAAACAGACTACCTTCCTGAAGATCATATACATGGAAAACCTAGTTCGAATAGCATCCCCATGACATCTAAGGCGAAAAACAAGGTTCTTATACTCTCTAATGAGTCACATAATTTGATCGACTCTGCGATGAAAAACACAAGCTAACAGTCATAAACATTGTTGGTCCTCAAATATGGCGATTGTTTTGAGCAAAAGCATAAGGTTCTGCTTGCTGATCTAGACTAAACATATCAGTATTGCACGACGATAGAATTCGCTTTCATACTTGGAACAAGCCCTTGTAACTAGGCGAATGAGCGTTCGCACTTAAGAGGTATCCATTCCCTGGGCATGGTACTTGTCCAACTCCTTGTCCAACTCTTCTGCAGACTTCTTAATTTTCTGCTTCATCCCACGCCCGCCGCGACCACGAGCAGCACCAGCACCGCGAGCAGCTCCAGCACCGCGTCCACCTCTGGCACTTCCACGGCCTCGACCCCGGCCTCGCTGAGGGCCAGTACCTTGATTCATCCTGCTTGTTAAGCAAAATATATAAGCAATGTGAGCAGTAAAAAAAAAGTTTGTAAAATGTCTTAGTTATTGAAGATATGCCATGAGATGAATTCGAATTTCTAAGATAGTAGTAACATTAACGATTGATCTCGTTGAAAAGAAAGCGAACCAAGAATAACAGCATTGCATCTTTAAAAAAATTCTGTATGCAAAGAGAGACAAACTAAACATCCAAGGTTAACCTTTTCTAAATGTTGCAAAAAAGAAATAAATGATCATAGTTTGATAAATATTAACAAGATATAAAAAAAAACAAGTAATCACATATATATTACAGTCGATAAGTAGATAATTCCAACAAAAATCAACTGAAACCTCATTGACAATATTAGAAGATAAGTGCAAACAGCATTCAAAAAAGATCACGAACTGCCTATATAAATGGGCATGCGTGGGCTCACCGAGAAATACGGTTTGACGAACTTGAACCACCTTGACCAATTTGCGGGCTGAAAAGAAAACTTTGTTAAGGCAATTTTTCAAAACGTTGATTTCTCTTAGCCATATACACCAAGTCAAAGATAAATCAGCAAATAGTTAAGAAAAATGGTGAATGCAAATTACAAGTGAAAATTATTAAGAATTACTGAAAGATTTACTCAGACACCATAGGACAATAAACAACTAAGAATTCAGATGCAAGTTGCAGAGAATTTTTAACACTCGAGGCAAAAAGAAAAACAATTTTCAAGTATATTTTTTTCAGAAAAGGAAAGTATAACAAAAAATTTCAAACTTTAAGCATACAAGAATCCACTTCCAAAGAAAGATACGTATCTAAAGGGACTGGAGAAACAGATATCTTCTGCACAAAAGGATTCTCCTTGGACAATACTGAATAAGAAGATATAATAAAAATAGCAGATGTGCTGCAAATCCAACAAGGAAACAGCTAGAGATGTTGGCAGTAACCAGCAGAATCAATGCATGTAACATAAGGATAGCAAAAAATAAACCACGTACGTCATAACAACTGTCCTTCTCCCTCTACCATATGAACCACCAGCAACATTCACACGAGGAGTTGTGGGCAATCCTAGATTAGTGCCTATAATCTCAATTTTCATAGGCTTTCCATCCAGAAGAACATTGTTATAACGTTTTAAAGCAGCGATGGCATCACTTCTCCTTGCGTACACAACCTCAGCTGAACCCTGCATATAAGTTTGATCATCTCAATACATGACAATACAAAAAAAAAAGAGAAGATAGCATAAAAGGCACAGTATCAACAAAATTAGACAACATTAGGAATTGACTCTAGTTTAACGAGGCAATCATGGCATAATAGTTCATAATGATGAAGCAATAAAATCATGTAGTTCTGATATTGCACAACTTTAACCATTCTTCAGGTAAGTAATGATTCAAGCATTGTGCTGCTCCATTATCATAAATTTTGATTTCCAAAATTCAGCTTTCATTCTCATTTAATCAACAAATAATTCAGAAGGTAAGGAAGTTCCACTTAGTCTGCTTGGAAACCCAATACCAATTAGCAACTCCTCTACCATAGAGAATTTAACAAAAACATATCTGATCACATAATTTGCTAATGAATGTAATGTTAAAATAAACAAAGAACCTATCCCATATATAAGACTAACATCTCTAGAATCTAGATCCATAGATGCATGATAGTGGTCATTGTAGCTTGCATGTGCAGCATGATTCCTCCATACTCCAATGACGTAGTTAAAGTAAAAGATGAATGCTAATGACAACTTGGTCTCTAAGTTTTGGACTAGGACAGCATGGCTTCAGACAAATTATAAGGCTAGTAGATGACCATGTAGAAGTGCGTAAGGTAATTCAAGTAGATGACCATACAGGTTTACAACAATATTAACAAACCGTGAATCTCAAGGAGTAGGCACCACTAAAAGTTTAAAACACTAATGCGCTGTGATTCCTGTGAATCACAACTATCTGTGGTAGATGCCATTACAAATTTAGAACTAGAGCAGTAACAGAACTATGGTTTTAAAAACTATTACCATTCTGCTTTTGTCACTTAGAAAACAGAACCAAGAAATATAGACCTTATAAAACTTCAAGGAAACAAGATTGTGGCATGTGAGACCTAAAAGTTGAACAACTTATCTAGAAGTATCCATTGATAGTAGACATGACAAAAAGATGAAATGGCTTGACCTGCAAATTATGACTTTGGGTTTGCATTTGAGTTGAATGGAGTTAGGTTTGAGTTTTGTAAGTTGATCCATTACTCAAGGCCCATTAAGTTCACTTATAAACTAGAATCATGTTGACCTAGTTAAAAACATGTGGAATTCAGATTCCAGTTAAAATGTGCAACTTGTCTATGACCCATTAACCCAAAATGCCACTGCTAATAGATAATCAGCATAGATTTCAGACCTTGAAACCTAGAAATGGCACAATAAACAATTAGGGATAAGGCCATGAAGAAAACTATGAAGGCCAACCACATGAGGATTACAGGATAGGCATCACCTCGGTGACTAAATTATTCCAGATCCATTTCTAGTTTAAGAAAGTGAAAAGATTGCTTCCTGCTTGCATTGCATCGTGCTTTCACATTCAGTTCTTACTAGAGTTTGATATCCAAAATTCATCCCAGTTAAAGAAACACGGAATCTACAGAATATCCATGTTTTTTTAACCAAAAGACTTTTAGCTGGAAACTTGGTCGTACAAGCTGTAAACTAACATTTTTAATATGAAAATACTATCATCAAAGCGGGGAAAAAACTAATAACAGTTGAGAGCATTCTCGAAGAAATGGTAAAACAAAGACCGACAGAAAATAATCTTTTGATTGAAAGAGTTTAATTAAGATTTTACATGGTTTTCAAAGGGATACTCTTTTACAAGTGGAACAAAGAACAATTCTCAATCCAACAAGATGTAAATAATTTCTTCTAATTAGAAATAAAGTTTAATTTCATCAGTTAAGAATTACACGGTTTTTAATGGATGAGTACTCTTTTACAATCAAAACCCAAAAACTTTAGCATAAGATAAAAGTTATTCTGACCTAGCAATAACTTAGTCGCTTCCACATGAAGAAAGTGTACAACAATTCACCAGAATATTGGTCTTAAAATCATTTCTATTGTATTTTAAAATTAAACTCATGATGCAGCACAAGAAGGAATAACCAAGTGTTCCATATGAAACCCTGACACTTACAACCAATATATAAGCATCTCATGATATTCTAAACAATGAAAAAGAGGAAAAAACAAATAATTTTTTCTGGACTTTTCTTTACTTACCTAAATCAAAAGTAATGGAAATGATGATTTCTCATGCTGACACATTAAGAAGACTGCACTTATTATGATATTACGATGTTCTATTTTCTCAAAAAAAAAAAAGTCACATATAATGAGGAAATGTACTCTAGTGCAACAGTCAATTTTAAACTAGGAGGAAAAGAAAAAATTATTATATAAAGAATAGGGAAGTTTGCAAAACCCACACTTGGTCGACCGTTTCTATCGTAATGAACTGCAAAACGCTTGAGGTCACCAACTTCTGAGAATAGCTCCTGCATGTCGATTGAACATGAACAATGGAAGAGATGAGATTAACTTAAAGAATAGTGTTGGAAGTAATTTAGGTTAATTTTATGGAATCAGCTTACCCTTATATCCTGATTAGAAACTCCATAATCTAGGTTTGAAATGTAAAGTTTTGTGCCTGTTTCAACTCCTGGAATGCCAGCAGCTACCATGCTATCACCAAAGAGATCATGTCTCTGTGTCATGTCTTTTGTTCTGCTGAAAGACTGATAAATGCAACCAACCATCCAGATAAGGGAATAGACATGTTAGTACACAATTCATATACTTGCCGATTAAGTGTCATGCCAAGTGAGTTCATAGAACGAAGAAGAGTTTATATAACCCCCAGGTATCCATCCGATGGATTCCCTTGAAAGAAATACTCTATTGAAAATACAATGCATGCTAAATCAATAGCAGATATGGCATGGATATGAAAATTGAGATAGAGAAATCCACCAGAATAGTAAACAATGCACACTGATAAGAAATGGAAGTAGAGAAGTCCACCAATATCATATGCAGGTCATAAGCTATCGTTGAAAGCTCCAAAGTACAGCCCTTTAAGCACTTCAACCAAAAAACGCCCCACGAACTAGCATATGAATTTAGGCTTCATCATCGATGATTTGATGTTCCAAATTTAGCAACAGATCGCTTGAAATTGTCCCCCTTAAATTTCTTCATTAATGAATTAAGCACCGAGAAGCAATATAAATGTGGTATATGGGCCCTCTCCCCATAAAAAATCTGATATCCTCCTTTTGATATCTGGGTTTCTAATGATTCAGGTTCTTGAACACATGCAAACAAATCAATAGTTTTGGGCTTGCCTTGGCAATCTTGTACGGTGACGGGCGAGTATTAACCCTAAGAGGGCCTCGATTAAGCATTCCCATTCCTCTTCCACGGATAGTACCACCAGGCCCACCACGTCCACGACCACGGCCTTGACCTAGGCCTCGCCATCTCCCACTTTGACTAGAGTTTCTGTTTCTGATCAGATTATCCAGCACCATATCCAAAGACGTGGTTTTACAAGAATTAACTTGGAGAATTCCAAGATAATAAGCAGGACCTACAAGATTAAATAAAAAAACAATGAGAACACTTTCATCTGCAATGTTATAAGAACTGTTGTCCTCGTGTGATAATAGAAAAAGAAATATGGACATAGATCACAAAAAAAAACTTATATAAATAGATAGTTCTTATTTATTACTGATTTACCTATTTGTCTATGTAAATAACAATTCAGCAGATATATTATTAGAACATAATTCTTGCAAACATGCCAAGCAGTGTTTATCTTCTTAAAAAAAACACAATTGACAACAATTCACTCTTTTACGTTTATATAAAATGCCTTTACAATTAATCAATACGATAAAGACATTTTCCGTACTCGTGATTTGTTATAATTAATCCGAAACAATTTATTGACAATCACGAGCAATTTGTAGATTTATGAGATACTAAATTAGGCAATGGAAAATATATTAGAGAATAACAAACGAGAGAACTCCAAATTGATATTCCAAAGCCTAAAAAGTTCAAAGAGCCATGAAATGCTCGATGTGAAACTAATACACGCGCAAGTAATGGTTTTTATTTTTATCAACCGGTCAGACTTGGCACGATGTCACAAATATAAGCGCATGAATCCAAATATCCGACCTCCCAACGTTAGAAAAGCGCAGATAAACGCACAGTTCAAACACTATCTACAAGTTTCTCAAAAGCCAGATGGTTATAGTTGAAGAAAAATAACTAATAAATAAATACCTCAAAAACACCACAGGTTCCTGGACAGCGATCTCAAGGAGAAAAAAAAGTGAAGGATCTGGGAGAGGGTAGCTCTAACGAGGTTCCTAGGGCTAGATCTCGGAGAGCCCTGCTTCCAGGCTAGCGAAGGATTCAGGGAGACGGAAACAGAGGGTGAGTCGAAAGGATTAGAAGGAATCAAGATGAATCGGGGGCTGCTGCTGGGGGGATTTGCGGGCTGAGAGGGCGACGAGAGAGGGGGAAGCAAAGAGGGGACTTTTGACGCCCTTCTACGCCGCGATCGAAGCGCTAGGGTTTCGTCTAATAACGACGCTCTTGAGGACACAATTGGACGGACCAGAGGGTCATGCACGAGGATCGGGTGCGCATACCAAGACAGGATGTGAAGTTACTCCGCAATCGGAGAGACGGTAGATAGTTCATTAACGTAGGGACCAGTGGCAACTGTTACGTACAGACAACTAATTCGGCGACTCCTGTTTCGGCTAAGAAATCTCAAAAGTGCTCATTTTATTATCTTTTTCATCAAAGAGTATTTATATATATATCCTTATTACAGATTAAAGTAAATTATTCAACTTACTTAAAATTATTATGCATAAAATATATTATATTAAAATAATATTTTTTCCCAGAGATTTCAAATTCAAATCTCAACTATAACATATTATAAAAAAAAATAAAAAAAAAACTTAAAAATATTAATCATTTAGATAAAATTTTATTAATCCTTTTCAATTTGCTTAGTGATCCATAAAATTTTTTGGTGAGATTAAATTAATTATTTCAGTTCGATATTATCTGATTTAATTAATTATTATTTTTTTAAAAAATAATATTTTTCAATCAAAAAATTCTAACCAATTGTAAATTACTAATATCATAACTACTATGTATATATATATTTTGATATAAAAAAATAAAAATTGACAAATTCTTCAAGTGTATTCCTCCACTGCATAGATATAAATTACAATCAATTATCATACCTGAGATGCATCATACAGAGATAAATTCTACTTCAAATAAAAAAGAAAGGAAAATAAAGGGCAGGAAAAAAATGAATAATGAATTATGTTTACAGGGCAGTAAAAGATGAAATCAATACCTCGACGCTCTTTTCAAATGACCTCTCACTATAAAAAATATATCACGAAAGACTTTTTAACAACAACACATGTAAAAGGTTGAGACAACCACTAAGAATTCTACACCCACTAAGAATTGACCCGAACTTATTGACAACAATACTCTTGCATAAATCAATTACGCCAGTACATGAGGACAACATATGCTTAAATTGAATAGATGAAAAATACATCTTCCATCTTTATTTTGAGTAATAGATTGAGTCATCCATCCATCTCTCAACTTGTCTGCTAAAGATGGCCAAATTGTCCAAACAAATCTGTTCAAAGAGAAACTGTCTCATAAGCATAACAAAGTTTTTAACTATTTTATTTTCTCCAGTAGCATGAATTATTTGATGAGACTGAGAAATGCATCGAACAGAGTTTTCGCCTTTTATTTTTCTGAAGTCGTGAAAGAAATAGTTCAAATTCATGAACAAAGCCATCCTGCGGTAATATAAACATCTATCTTCTTTGTATCCCCTTGCAACTTAAGGCAATAAGTTTGGTAGCTTCACTTTGTCCATCAACTTAATGAAATTGCCAACCATTGTTCTGCCTTCAGGTGTTATAATGCTTTCAGGGTGGAATTGAACTCCCTACAATTCAAAAGAGTAGGACCAATTAAAAAAAATAGAAGTTTCTTAAAAAAAAAGAAGAAAAAGTATAAAACAACCCAGAGAGGCAAGTATTATTAAGATGGATACATTTTGTATCGAGGAAAGCATGGGAAGGAATAACAAACCGAAAGAGAACATGTATATATTACACAGATCTTAAGAAGAGAGACATGGTTAAAATCAATAGTTTTCAAATCTTTTTTCCTTCCTACTCCTCTCTTCTATCCAGAAAAGGAGCTTCAAATTGCTCCCTTCCTGCCTTTTCTTCTTCTACAAATAGACAAAGGAATCTGACTACCTTTTCCTCTCCTTTCGGCTACTTTAACAGGTCATAGATTTGTATGCCTATCAATCTACTTCTTCGACCAA
This sequence comes from Hedychium gardnerianum, assembly GCA_038050645.1. Taxonomy (NCBI): domain Eukaryota; kingdom Viridiplantae; phylum Streptophyta; class Magnoliopsida; order Zingiberales; family Zingiberaceae; genus Hedychium; species Hedychium gardnerianum. The sequence continues at coordinate 4,034,652 of JBBUKS010000073.1, forward strand.
AATGGGAAGCATTAAATTCGAAGTATTGCTATATGTTGGTGTTATTTATACCCAATGATTCAGTTAATCACCTTTTCTCCAATTTGATGGAACGCAGTGAGGAGCAAATTTCCATATTAAATTGCTGAGTTAGTCGATTCCTATGCAATTTTCTTTCAAGAGTTCTTCAGGGTAGAAGTCATAGGCAGCCAAAAAGTCCAGTAAAAGACTATGGTAATGGATATTTTGAACTAAGGATTACGTTAAAACATACTCTGATGATAAAGAACTAAGTTTGGGTAACTGACAGTGGCATAATTAAGATGAGAAAATAATTTCTCAAGAAATTATTAGAAGAAAAAAAATTCATAGTTTTACCTGGATATGTTTGTGCGTCTTGTGACGAGCAGCCATTATTAATCCATCCTCTGTCCAGGCAGTGATCTCAAGTGAATCACTAGGAAAACTTTCTTTCTCAATCACGAGGCTGTGGTATCGACAGGCAGTGAAGGGGCTGCACACAAGTATAGAAACAGTATAAAACAAACAGAAAAATTCAACTTGCATATTCATGCAAGAGGAATAATGAGTAGCATAATTATGCATAAATCACATGAAATTACAAAAGGAATATGTCCTGCAACATAAACACAACTCTAAGAACCATCGGAAATGTGAGATCGATGAAGCAAACAAAGTAACTTGGCCTTGATTTTCACCTTTGTAAAGATAATCACCCCTATCCTATTCCCAGAATAAACAAATTTATTAACCTGTCTGCAAATGAAATGACAGTGAAATTCAAGGCTTATATCTTCTAATGTTTCATCTATATGTTTTGTTATCTATATGACATTGTAGGATCGCTTTAATGTGTTATATCATTTCATTCCATTTTAACATTTCTGATTTGTTAATTCTTATAATTTATCTTTTATAGACTAAAATATATTAGCTTATTTTTTAAACCAATTAAATTTGGCCAATAATGATTACCTGATTAATTCATGGGTTGGTAGAAGGAAGCAGAAGTCAATTCCAAGTAATTATCCCTACTTGCAGAATGGTATACATCTACCCAATTAGCAAAAAATGAGCATCATCGATTCCTCATTTCATTTTCTAGATATAGCCTACAGGAAAGAAATATGTGCATGCATAGAGTATGTAGATCATCTTTTAAGCATTAATCTTTCAAGTACAACAAAAGATATGGCTTAATGTTAGATCGAGATCGAACCATTTGGTGCATGATTGCACCAACACTTAATATATTATAAATCCACTTTCTATACCTAATTAAAAATCCACTATACATCCATAAATCATACAAGAACAAATCAAAGACTCACTTGGGCAAACCATGAAATAAAGTATCATCTAGTGATTCATCATAGCAGACAAGAGAGCTCTTCCCATGCATGACTCCTGAAGGAGCACGGACTATTTTTCCTGCAAATTAACAAGGAAATTATCGCATAATATTGGTTGCAACATTACATACATTTTTGTGGCTTTCAGGCACTAGATTTATTCAAACCTCCAAATGCCTCTCCAATGCATTGCAAACCCATACAAACTCCAAATAATGGTATTGAAGGACCCAACTCAAGTACAGTCTGCAAGGAAATCCCTGAATCTTGAGGTGTACCTGTACAAAAATAATAGTTGAATACCTCCGATTCAAGTAAATGAAAACATAGAGTTCTAGAAAGTGACTTACCTGGGCCAGGAGATATCAGTATTCCTCTTGGATTTATCCTAAAAAAAATAGGGCACACAATAGTATCACTGAAGTAAAGGAATTAAATCCCTAAATTTATTTTTGATATTGAAAAAAAAAATTGTAGAGAGGTAAACACGGATAAATGCCTTTTAATCTCATCCACAGTTATCTCATCATTCCGATATGTTTCAAAGTGTACACCAAGCTCCCCCAGGTACTTAAGCAGAGAAGAAGTATAATTAGAGAAGTTAAAATCATATATAATGCTGCAAACTATGAAAGAACAGTAAGCTAAGTTAAAATCACATACAATACTGCAAACTATGAAGTAACAGTTAGCTAACTTCAAGTCTATTGTCATCAAACAATCAGGAAACCGACAAGGAGTATTTATGAGAATATTATACCAAATCGTTACAAATAATTTGGATCATGGCATTATTTGTATGGAATTGTTTAGGGGACAACTATGATGTGACACAGTTTAAGTAAAAAAGAAACATATAGTTTCATAGGCAGATCCTTTCTTCTCCTTTTTACTTGTTTTGCTCCTTACCATAAGATGACTTATATTTAGGCTGTGTTTTCTACAAGAAGATAAATGTTTATAGGGAGAGAATATGGAAATTGATCCCTGGATTGTGTTTATTTGGAGGGAAGAAGACCAGTAGAGAAATCCTTCCTATCGTTTCCTTGCATGGAAACAAAGGAGAGACTTTATTTTCTAAAATTGATTTTTTTTTAAACATATAATACAAAAATAATAATAATAATAATATCAGAGGGCTTCCACCCAAATCAATGTTTTCCACTTGATTTGGGAGAAGCCAAATTAAGGAAGATGGGGCAAGAGCTCTAGCCTCTTGCTTCTCTCTCCATTTCAGACCAAGTTAAAGAAGAGACAGTGCAACCGGGAATATACTTCCCCCAATATGTTTCCTTTGTCGGGTGTTTTAACCCAAGGAAATGTGCTAAGGGTTGAAAGAAAGGATCTTTTTCTAGACCAGAAGAAAAAACTCTAGATCATCTAAGTTGTCGCCCATCTATCATTGACTAAATTTCCTAATTATGGACATGCACAGCATGAGTAAATGCTCCTAGCAAACAACATTACATACAGTAGCCAACCTCGAATAGTTGGTACTTACGTTTTATTGTTATTGCAGTAACTAAGTGCCAATTATTTGGAACCAACAAGAATATAGAAAGTAACATTATATTTCCAAGGTAACATGTCTCACGGTTTGCATCTAAGTATCAAGCAACAGAATCCTAAATAAAAGAAACTACATATGCCCCTTAATAATAATTTTTGATAATTTCATATGCCCAACTAGTAAGTAGCAAAGATATAAAAAAATAAAAATAAACTTTCGAATTTCATAGCACACTGTTCTAACAACAAAGAACCAAAATCAAAATTTATAAAATCCAGAAACAGAATCTAGTATCTACGACATACCAATAATCATAACTCTTAAAAGCAATGGCAAAAAGGTATGAGAACCAGAACTTATTCAACGGTGACTTTCCATCAAACTTAAACTACCTGGCAGAGATTGTAGGTAAAGCTGTCGTAGTTATCGATCACAACGATAGGCCTTTGGTCCATCGAACTCACTGCACCAGCAGCGCCATTCCTGACAACCGGCTTGGCGAATCCTCTAGGGATCGTAGGCCGGAAGCTCTTCCCGATGGTAAAACCCCCACGCTCGAGTCCTGAAGGGAGAAGGCGAGGTCAAACAACCGCGCGGGGCGAACGGAAAACCAAGATCAACACCACTGACTCACCCCGCGTCGGCGACCGAGGAGAAGGAAGGTAGACGGCGGCGGCAACGGTAGGAAACCAGCGAGGGTCGCCGCCGCGTGGGCTCCGGGAACCGGAGTAAGGTTTGGGGGAGAGGAGAGAGGACGCCATGAGAATGAAAAGGGCGAGTTTGGAGGTGCGAGGGGAGACGAGGCCGCGAGGGTACAAAAACGCAGGGAGTGAGGAAGTTACTCCGGTGGGTCCAACTCAGGGTGGAGAGGCCCACTGGATATGCTTTTTGGAATGAATTTTGGTTAATTTGATTATTATATTTTTTATTTATTTTTTTATTTATTTTAGGCCTAGTGCTGTAGTGCATTATCGCAGTGAGATTTTTCACACTTTTATGTTCTAGATTAAGAGAGAGAAAACAAAGTGTGTGGTTAGAGTCGATGATATCATGAAATTGACTAGTAATATATATATTTATTAGAAATGAAATTGAGAAGTGATATGTGTTGATGAATTATTTAATACTTTACGTCTTGTAAGAATAAGATGTTCGTGGAGTTTTGTATAGAGGTCACTTTCACGGCCTTCAACACATATCATGTAATGTCTTAATTCACGATAAAATTATAATAATTGTGATGCGACTATTACTATTTATTTAATTAATTTATATCATGAACGAAAAAGTGTCAAAATGGGTTGATCGTGCTTTGTTATATGATATGTGAGCGGTATGCGCCGACGTGGTCCGCTTCTGAACGTGAGTCGGTGGCGTTCCCGAGTGCATAACCGTAACGGCCTGAATACTGCAACAGCCTAAGCTCTATGCACGCCTGAGCATTGGAGCTGTTCGAGTTCTTTGTACGCCCAAGCACTTTAACTTTCTAAACGACCAATCGCTGGTCCGACCTCCCAATTTCTCGACCTTCGGATGATCCGACATCCCAATCTGTCAAAAGCTTATTTGGCTATCCGAGTGTCGAGTACCCAAACACCCCTCGAGCCTAAATGGATTATGATTTTGAACTCGAATACAAGGAGTTCTCTGTACGAAGACAGCTTGACACGATGATTACCATGACACGGTTGCAAAGAGGCACACCTTTTACTCTTTTAGTAAGGTTCGTCCCTTAGATTTCTCTTTACGAGTAAGATTGAATATTCGATTAAAATCAACTGAATTAATTAAAATCGAATCAAATCAATTTTATTTGAACGGATCGAAATGATCAAATTTTTTTAATAAAAAATGAATAAATCGAATCGATATTTTATTGATTAATTCGATCAAAAATTGAATTAATCAATTTTTTCAACAATGATAATATCATGAGAGATTTATCGCTTAGTTAAAAATTTATAAGTTCACTTAAGAATTTATAGATTCACTTATTTAGGGATTTATAGGTCCACTTACTTAGAAATTTATCGATTAATTTTTATTGAGATTTGAGATTTTAAAACTAAAATCAAATTAACCGTTATAATAGATTTTTTTAAGAAAAAAAAATTGATATTATAAAATTTTAAATTCAAATCAATTTATTTAATTTAATGAAACTTTTGTTCACTCCTATTCGTATAAATCCTATCCATAGAGATGCATAAAGCCTTCTCTTTATATAAGAGAAAATGATGTTATTTCTACGAAGGAAATCTCTCTACTATCTCATCTGTTTTACTTAATTTATTATTATTTTTTTATTATTTTATTTCAGATTCTATAATAACTTAAACAGTAAATACTAAAGGACCTCGTCAAATAACTCCTAATGAGTCTTTCGATATGTATTATTCGTTGAAGAATTGGTTACATCATGAGAATATTATTATTTTTGACATTATCTCTCCATAGTACAAGGTGGATTTTTATCACCATGTCATCCTTTGTAGTGTGAAATAGATTTCTACCGTATCAATATATATTTTTTAAAATTTTAAATTTTATCCAATCCTAATGGCAATATGACTAGTCCTGGGCAAATAGAACACGACTTATTTATAGAAAATTATGTCAGTCGTAATTCACACTAAACTCGCGTCCTACCCAATTATAATTAATAAGTAATAAATTTATTATAATTAAATAAGAATCAATTTTTGATGAGCATATATATATTCGAGATTTTTTTTAATTATTTAACGATTGATTATAAATTAATTTCCTCTTTTTAATTATTTTTTGTTACACATACGTTACTTACCAAAATTTTCTACTAATTATTTTTTATATCCACATGTAATTAAACTAATGCCCTTGTCGTCTTCCCACCTAAACCATGTATTAGTGATCCACATCACTAAACACAATTAACACCCATGTTTATTAATTAAATTATGGAAAATTTAACTTTACGCCACAAGATCCAAACATCATCCGTATGAACTCTTTAACTTTTATTAAACAATCACAAAGTCAATTTAAAATTTTCAGAGTATATAAAAATAAATAAATAAATATATTAATAACGATTATAATAATGATAAATGAAAAAAAAGAAGCTCATTTTTAAAAATAAAAAGGAAAAAAGATGACGTGGCCTTATCTCTATATAAAGCTCTGGTTGCGCATTCCCAAAAGAACAAAGAAACAACTTAGATCACAATTGTAGGCACGAGTTGTGCTACGATGTTGATAGCTTATCTCGACCACCAGCAGCAGGGGCAGCAGCAGTGGCTCGTGTCCGCCGGCGGAAGCAGCTCCGACGAGGCGATCCTTTGCGCGCTCGGCATCGAGGAAGGTGGAGACGTCGCCCTCTCCGCCCGCGACTTCGGAGGGGTGGTTTCGCTGTGGCCGGCGAGGTTCCTCCGGCCGTCGACCGCCGCCGACGTTGCGCGCGCGCTCCACCTTGCGGCGCGCTCAGTCGGACTCACCGTCGCCGCACGCGGAAATGGCCACTGCGTGGGTGGGCAGGCCATTGCGGCCGGGGGGATCGTCCTCGACATGCGCGCGCTCGGCCCTCCGATGTCCTTGGCACCCGGAGGCGCCGCCGTTGATGTCCCCGGCGGCGCGCTGTGGTCGGAGGTGCTGGAGTGGACAGTGCGCAACCACAGGATGGCGCCGCCGTCATGGACGGACTACCTCGGCCTCACCGTCGGCGGGACGCTGTCCAACGGCGGCGTCGGCGGGCAGTGCTTCCGGTACGGGCCGCAGGTCAGCAACGTGGTGGAGATGGATGTGGTGACCGCCGACGGTGATCGCCGCCTATGCTCCGCCTCCATCAACTCCGACCTCTTCTTCGCCGTCCTCGGCGGCCTCGGCCAGTTCAGCGTCATCACCCGCGCTCGTCTCGCCCTCCTCCCCGCCCCCAAAATGGTGAACGCCCCTTTAGTCTTTGTCTTTTTCCGGTGAACTAACGATTTTGAAGATTTTAGGGTGGAAACTGAAACAATTCTCTATATCACATTATTATGCCGGGTAATTTTCAGTACGCTCCAGAGCATTACTAGATTTTCGAAAAAAGCCTCCCAACCTCCTTATATTATACTAATCAAAATACTTTCTCTTTAAGTGATTTAATACTATTATAAAAGGATAAAATAAATATTTAATCTTTATTTCACTATTTTAACAGTAAAATAGGAATATTAAAAATATTTCAACTTTATTAAAAGTTAAAAATTGTGAAGGGCAATTGAAAGTGAAACTAAAGGAATGTCTATAAAGAACAGAGGGTACAATAATAATATATCTAAACTATAAAGATTTTCATAAAAAATGACAAAGTATGGCGTCAACGAAAATTTTCACGGATAATAAATCAGTTATGAAAATCTATAATGGCTAGAGTGAAATAATTAAAACTAGGAGAACTTGAATGAAAAATTGGATAACATTGGATACGGACTGTGAAAACTTCTTTTCTAATCCAAGAAATTTCTGAAATTTGTTATTGGCGGACGCAGGTGAGGTGGAGGAGGGTGGTGTACGCAGATTTGGAGACTTTCGCCGGCGACGCCGAGTGGCTGGTGACCCAGCCCGACGCGTCGGCCTTCAACTACGTGGAGGGCTTTGCGTTCCTGAACGACGCGTCGGACCGGGCGAGCGGGTGGAACTCGGTGCCCATTCTGCCCGGCTCGGCCTTCGACCCCGCCGACTTCCTGGCCGCCGCCGCCGCCCCGGTCGTCTACTGCCTCGAACTCGCCCTCTACTACGACGACCGCGTCGCCGACCGTGTCGACGAGGTGCGCAATAACTAATTCAATCCCTGAAATTTCCACCTTTCACCGTGGCAATTTTGTAAGTAACTATGAGGCGATTTTCAAAACGCCCCTTACAGTTTAAACCTTTTTAAAAAATATTCCTAAGGTTACATTTACCTATTTTATTTTTTAGTATTTTTTTATTTTATATTGTATTAATTTGGTTAAAATTATTATAAAATTATTAAAATAATATTATTTTAAATAAAATAAAATGAGTGCTCTTTTGATATTTCCTTAACTTAGAATACTCTTTTATTATGGAAAAACATACGGGGTAATCTTTTAATTTTTGCTAATAAAATTTTAAAAAAATTAAATAGTAGATAATTTTTAAAATATCCTTCTACGTTTAATTTTTTAATATTAAAATTGCTATTAAAATTTTTGGGGCTTCGGCAGCGAGAGGAGGAGCTGCTGCGGCGGTTGCGGTACGCGAGGGCGGCGGAGTTCTCGGCGGACGTGGGCTACGTGGCGTTCCTGTCGCGGGTGGCCCGAGTGGAGGCGGAGGCGCGCGCCGGCGGGACGTGGGCGACGCCGCACCCCTGGCTTAACCTGTTCATTTCCGCCGGCAACATCGTCGATTTCGACCGGAATGTGTTCAAGCGCATCCTCCTCGGCGGCATCGGCGGGCCGATGCTCGTCTACCCCTTGCGCCGGAGCAGGTGAGTCCTCTCTGTTCTGATATTGTTTGAGCGGCAAAGGTTCGACCTTTAGTGGTTTAAAATGGCGGCGGCGGCGGCGGGACGGTCAGGTGGGACGAGCGGATGTCCGTGGCGCTGCCGGATAGCGAGGTGTTCTACCTGGTGGCGCTGCTGCGGTTCATCGCGCCGGGAGCAGGCGAGGCAGCGGCGGCGGCGGCAGCAGCGGAGCAGAACCGGGAGATCTTGCGCCACTGCCGGACCAAGGGATACGACTTCAAAGTGTACATCCCTCGATACGATAGCGAGGGCGACTGGGCGGCGCACTTCGGCCAAGATTGGCGCCGCTTCGTGGAACGGAAGCGGCAATACGACCCGATGGCCATCCTCGCCCCAGGGCAGAACATCTTCTCCCGGACCTGCCCGCTCGCCCTCGCCGCCACCCAACCACCTGAAATCATTGCCGCACGGCCGGCGATCGTCGACGATAGTAACGATCGATCGATTGAAGCAGCCCAAAACTCTCCGGCCGCCGACAAAAATGCAACCAAAATTGTATTTTGATCCCAATTATTTTAAAAATTACCGTTTTGTCCCTCCTCGCCCTGAAACCTGATAAATGAAATTTTTTCGAGCCTCATTATTTAAAAAAAAATGTTACTTTTCACGACGCCCCCTATTATTTCATCATCATCATTTTACTCCTCATTCTTTTAAAACTTTAAATGGGTGCCCTCCTCAATCATAGGGGCCTTCCGACAATGATACAGGAGGGATGGATTAGATTGCGATAAGTAGACGTGGCAAAAGGTGATTGATGGATCTCACTTTCGTAAATTTTGATCATCATTTTACTATTTTTGTGCCGTGCATATAATTGATTTCGTGATGGATGTTATATTAATTGGGGGTGTCCCCCAACAATGGGTGATAAGTCATATGACAATTTGAGGTGATTTTTTTTTGAATAGTAGGTCTGGTAGACCGAATTGAGTTATCTTTTTCTAATCATAAAAGAAAAATAATAGTCGTGTAGTTTGTCCATTTAGATCGACTTTCACTTTTTTCTTTGGTATACCTTTCTTCTTGGAAAGCTCGGACTTTTCTTTTCTTTGTTATGGTAACGCTTGATGGAATCTTCGATAAATGTAGTGTTATGGTAGCGCTTTGAAAGTGTAAACTCGAAGAGATCTATTTTAGGGTTTTATATGCACTCCGCTTTAGGATTTAAAATTGTCTCCTCACGTGGAGCCATAATAATGAATTATTTATATGAAGGTCATTGATCTCATACACTAATTGATTGATAGTCGAGATTAGTTACCTCTCAAGATAAAATTTTTACGAATCTTTCTGAAAATGCCTTTTCTCGAATATAATATGACCCCTCACTCTTGAAAGGTAAATAAAGTTCAACGGTCAAAACAAAGTTTTCTCGAATATAATTCAAAAAACAAAAATATTAGGAAGTGCATGAGAATCTTGGAGACTTAGGGAGCATCTTTTTATCACGTCAACTTTAGACCAAATAAACAAAAAAAGTGATGTGGATTGAATCGAAAAGAGAGAGTTCGATACTTTATTGCTTATCTTCTCAATCGATGGGCTACTTGAGGATCGATTAGACTTTAGTACAACTTGAAAAACTATGTTCAACGTTTGATTGTTTTTCGAAACAAAACCACGGGTTCGACTAGCTAATTATGTTAATGTCCGAACATCTTACACGAGTTCTCGATGTGAAATGTGATTCTTTTTAAACATGTTATATGTTCTCTTAAGCTCAATAGACTACCTAGACTTCTACCGGACTAGGGTTATAAATGGACTAAGCTGAGTTGAACCATCTATTAGTGATGGACGATTCTATCACTATAATTTGGGTCGTCAATTAAAAATAATAACTTAATTAAAATTTAGTAATGAAATTTAAATTTCATTATTAAATCTATCATATTTATTCAAAAATCTATACAAAATTACAATATCACACCCATCAATAAATATATATATATATATAATTAACTGCATCCAAATCTATACAATTACAATATCAACATCAATTAATTTAATATTTAATAACGACATTCAAATCATCCATTTCAAAATATAAATATTTATCAAAAATAGAAATATTTATCCAGAACATATACAACCTATTGATTAGTAGCTCTTATTGGAAATTATTCTCGAGCTAAAGGTTGAACATGTTAATTAAGTTGGAGATGACTCGAGTTTGTGTTTAAATATTTGATTAATATATTAAGTCAAGTCAAGTAGATTAAGGCTTGATTAGAGACTTAAAGATGATATAAGTCCTTGTGGGACTAGACAAAGGGAAGTCTTAGTTGGAAATCAGACAAACCTAGTTGGAAATTAGGTTAAAACTAAGAAAATTTAACTGGGAGCTAAACACTTGGCATGACTGAAGTCTTAGTGAAACTAGACAAAGGGAAATCCTAGTTGAGAACCAGGCAAATCTAGTTGGGAACTAGGTTAAGTCCAAAATAATTTAGCTAAGAGGTAAACACTTGGCACGATTGAAGTCCTAGTAGGACTAGGCAAAATGAAGTCCTAGTTGGGAACCAGCCAAACTTAGTTGGGAGCTAGGTTAAGTCCAAGGTTGCTAAACACTTGACACAAGTAAAGTCCTAGTGAGATTAGATAAACTTAGTTGGAAACTAGGTTAAGTCCAAGGTGAGTTAATTGAAAGTTAAATACTTGACATAAGTAAAGTTCTAGTGGGACTAAACAAACCTAGTTGGGAACTAGGTTAAGTCCAAGGTGGGTTGGCTGAGAGCTAAATATTTGGCACGAATGAAGTCTTAGTGGGACTAGACAAATCTAGTTAGAAACTAGGTTAAGTCCAAGATAGATTAGCTAGGAGCTAAACACTTGGCACGAGTTACGTAACTGTGTCAATTGATTGGGAATCGATTAAGTAGTGTGCAAATCTATTGGGCAATCGATTGAGTAGAGTGTCAATTGATTAGGCAGAGTGTCAATCGATTGACTAGGTGAGTCAATAGATTGAAGTTGTTCTCACCAGAACAGAAGGAGCCGTAATCGATTGGTCAATCGATTAAAGAGCTCACCAATTGATTGGAGCATGATGCCAATCGATTGGGAGGTTGAAGTTTTCGCGAGACACAGTAAGGCTCCGAATTGATCAGGTGATCGATTGAGAGTTGTTTGTCATGAGAACATAAATTGCTCGAATTGATCAGGTGATCGATTGAGGCAGAACCAACAATCGATTGAGAGCTAGCTGTTTGTCGAGTGAATAGTATGTTTATCGCGAGAGAACAGAAGAGGTTGTAATCGATTGGTCAATCGATTACGGCTTGGCCAATCGATTGGGTGATCGATTAGGGGTCAGTTTGTCACGAGAACAGAAAATTGTTGAATCGATTGAGTGATTGATTAAGAAGTTGGTAATCGATTGACTTGGTTCACCAATCGATTATGCATTTAGAAAAGAGCCATTGAACGGGCATATCTGACGTGGTAATCGATTGGTGAGTAAGGTCAATCGATTAAGCAATCCTAAATCAACAGGATAAAAGGGTTTTTGCGTGGATTGAAGTGACAACTTGTGAGATCTCTTCACAAGTTCTTCACGTCGTTTCTTGGATGATTCTGAGAGAAGTATTACTGCATTTCCGAGTCTACAAGAGGTATTTCCAAGCAACAAGATAGCAAGCTAAACAAGGTCTCATTGTAAAGTATTTTACTTTCATTCTCGCTTGTATTTTGTTGTGCTTGTTGTGTTCATGTGAGAACAAGTGTACAAGACTTTTCCGCCTCTGGAAGTGTTCCGAGAAAGAGACATTCATAGTGAAGATGTGAGAGAGAGCCGGACCCTTGGATTAGTCACCTCAAGGAGGTGGATACCAAGTAAAATGAAGGTGTTAGCATTGCTTTGAGTTTTTCGCTGTAAATCATCATCAATAAGCGATTGAAGCTAATCACACTCCTCCCTTTAGCTCCCTTTTGGTCCTACCAGCTCTAGGTTACTATACAGACTTGAAAAATAGAGAAAACATAAGGATGAGCTAATGAATGAGACAATATAAAACGAGACATGAAATCTTGTATCAATTGGTCTACTGCCGCCTTAACCTGATCTTTCATCGACTGCTCTATTGTCGTAACCTAAGCTCTTAATTCTTGATTCTCCTCCCTTAACGCTTGCACTTCATATGAAGAACTTGGACGTCCCCTGAACTTATGAGTACACAACACACGATCAATCAAGCTGTGATACTGATAATATAAAAATTATTATGCGTTCATGATTCATTACAAAGAATGCATAAATTGCAGAAGTAGGAAGAAATAACTTTACTAATACAACACAACATGATGTTTATGCAGGATATGTTAGATATATGTGAATGGAAAAGAGGTAGAGAGAAAAAAGACTTTATTGTGAATGCGACTTTAATCTCACATTGAAAGTTTTAAGGTATTTTTGTTAGTTTATATTGATTCACGAGTATGAACAAATGCACGGTGAGAGACTCTCTCTCTCACGTGTAGGCTCGCAGGGGATGCAAATCTAGGCCAGGATTATACTGAACCAAGTTGATTCGTGTGCAAGCACGACCTATGCATGTCGAATGCCGGACAAGTCGGGGCAAAATTTACCCAAGCGAATGAACTAATATTTTATCACCTGAATCTTTTTACTTGTTGCTCAAATGTAATGAAGAATCCATAATCGTCAATTTGAAACGGTCACTATTGATGATC